>CABFWB010001618.1:0-124823 GCA_902151455.1 Timema bartmani
AAAAAATGTTGAGAAGCAATAAAAGAAAAGGGTTGATGTAAAAATGTTTGGTAAAACCTTTCGTTTATCACCCTAAACGCACCATTAAAATCCCAGTTTTTTTTGTGTTTTTTTATATTGGTTTAGTTGTAGCTGACCAAAAAAGTAAAAAAAATTATGATTTTTATGAGTTGTAATCTAAGTGAATTGTGACACTTATTAGGCCACCTTAGTCAAAATATGTCCAGAATTACTCACATGCATAGAATAGTTTTGAAAAAAGGAAAACTTATTTAAAAAAAAAAGGTTGAAAGTGTGTCAAATAAACTGCAATAAAAAGTGGTTAACCTCTTTCAATGTACCCTGCATTGAAGCAGGTGTCAGTATGGAAAATGAACATCCTGATGATGAGTATATTATTTTAATAAACAATCTTAAGGAAAAAGTTAAAACAACCACATCAGTTCAAGACAAAATCACAATTGTGAGTTTATTACCTGCAGGCTGGTGGCAAAAAAAAATAGTAGCATAGTTTGTGGTAAGTGAATACTCACAAGGAAATGGCAAATCCAATAATACTAAAATTATTTTATTTTTACACTTTTAGACAACTCAGTACAACTCAATAAAACGTAAGCCCAAACAAAAACATTCTAGACACCGTAGATGTAATTTATATCCATCCCTTAGGATTAGGGACTACATCATCTTACACAGTGAAAGTCAAATAGTTTATTTTGTGAATATTAATTGAGATTTTAATTTATTAGTGTAACAGTTGCAAGGTTATCAGAAGGTTAGGTTAGGTTAGGTTGGAAAAAACCTAATAATATATTTATATATTATTTACCCTTAAAATATATCATTACTTTATTTAAATATTTGACTTCTGATGGATGTCTCTGCTACTTCGTTTTCAGTTAATTTTTAATGTAGCCTTGAGCTTTAGTTTGCTGGATGTAAAATTGCTATAGTGGTGGATTTGGAAGTGTTTTTTGTAAACATAAGAAAATATTAGTTAGGATTCACATACAAGAAGTGTATCTGTTTTTTTAGCACCGCGTCTTACTACCAGGTTACTGTACTCGGGTGGTTATAGCCTATTTAGGCCTATAGGAAGTGTACCCACATTTATATAGGGTCATTCCATGTCAAATCANTATATCATAATGAAGAAGTCCTAAGAAGAATGGGTGGGAAGAGATCCATTTTGGATGTGATTGTTTAGCGCAAAGCAAACTGGATCGGACACATCCTATGAAGATACTGTTTTCTACATGGCATCATACAAGTAAAGGTTGAGGGAAAGATGAGGATTAAAATATTGGATGATTTGACGGAAAGAAGAACATTCTGGGAGCTGAAGAAGGAGGCAATGGAGATCTAAGCTTCACTGACAAAAGTAATGGACCTGTCATAAGACAGAACACCTAATAATAACCCATATTTGCATGGAGAAAGAGTGGAAAACAATTTTGGAAAAAAACCTGTCAGTACACCCAACCAAAATTTGAACCTTAATCTCCCCATCATCGTCAGACTAGTCTATTGCAGGAATAGCGAATTAGACCATGTGACCACTGAAGCGGGTGAATTCGGGGAAAGAGCAAAGTTTGTTCATTGCGAAAGATTATTGTGCATTAATTGGCTTTAAATTTCAGAGTCTATGCATGGATAAATAGGCCTAGGCCTTCATTTAGAGACTAGTGATTAACATGCAAAGTTGGCATGTGTGCATTTTGATAGAGACCTTTTTATTAATTATTTAACCAACCAATCAAAATATTTTGATAACTAAGCAACTTTTTTGTTTTATTTAATGAATATGCTACACTGCAAGGAAAAGTGGGTTTTTTTCATAAAACACATTTTCTCAAAAGAAAGCAGTTAGCTCTAACCAAAAATTTGCCTAGAAAGTAGGGTTCTTAGGTTTCTTCTTTTTTTGTTTAGCACCTTATGATACTAGCCGTTTGGGTTGTAGGCCTAGGCCTATGTACTAATTACGCTATGGTTAGGTATGAAGGTTGCATTCAGAGGAAGTATACCAGCATTTATGTGGGGAGAGTGGGAGAAAATTTAGGAAAAGCCACCCGTAGTACACTCGAGTGAGATCAAACTTCGATTTCCATGTAATCAGCAGTTTAGTAGCCTATAATACGAGTTAGGTCTTAGACCATTAGAACAACGAAACGGGTAACCTTATATTTAATTTGATCCATCCCGTCTCATTTTGAAATATAGGCCTACATATTATTATGTTGAAAATGTTGTCAGCAAATAGAGAATAGGGCCCCCTTCATGTAAACAAGATCAAATAGTCAAGATTGAAGCTTTAGCTAGGATAGTGATGTAGATTAAATAAACACACCATTAAATAACATCGTTGTGTTTATGGCCCCCAAAAGTTGTACGGGCTCTAATCTTCACAAAAGTTAATCTAAATTACATTAAAGCTTACCAATGTCCAGAAGCTGTCGAAAAACTGGAACAGGATCTAATGAAAGCTTATATCCATTAAAGTTAGGATTCAACAAATCCCGTTTAGGCCTCAATTCTATTAATGTGGGCATATTTTAATATGTAAAAATCCGGTGAGAACTTAAAGTAAACTCAAAATCTCATAAAAAGAGTTGACTCAAAGCTCCGCGGTATAAAATACCAACTACCAACTGATAACTACAAAGTACAAATAGGTGTGTTTAATTAAATTGTGTTGCCAACACTATTCAGTATCACATAGTAGTACACCACTGAGTTCTATATATTATTTAAAAAGGAAAAAGATTGTATCACTTATTTTGTTTTTTTAATTAAACGCTGATATTGTCATCTTCTGGAGAATGAAGGAAAACGTGTATCTTGTATACAAACACAGTGTTTAACCATAGATGGCGCTCAAGATTGTTAGAATTTAAAATAACAGAATAAGTTAAACACACATTACTTTCAGAAATAATGTTCATAATTGATGCATAATGAATAATGCACAACGCACACAAGTTGATTTGACCTAAAAAAAAAAGTATGCTTGAGTTATTGATGGACTTGAGCATAAGCAGCCCCTGTATAAGCCAATGAAAATGCAAGGAGAAGATATAGCTAGTAAAACGCACTATACACACCAGACGGAATTTAAATTTGTGGTTAATTCTTTTTGTAATATTAAAACTTTTAACAAAGGAGTAATGATATATTGAAAATAAGAAAGATTTAGTTATAAGTAAAAATATAAAGAATAACTTGTTTCTTTGCGTTATTGCTCTATATCAAGCTAGCAATAAAGTGTATATTTAATCATAGCTATAGTTCTTATTAAATATGAGCATAACAACTGACAAAAAGCATAAATATTAAATAAATAAATTAGTTTTTAAAGAAATTGACGAGCCATTAAAATTAGTACAAACAACACATTAAAGAATCAATAGATAAAGTAGATGGGAGTTAAATTTCAAAATACAAAAGCACAAAAATATATGATTGACAAATTTAATTAAGTAATAGATATTTGAGTTATAAGAGCAAGTTTAACCTTTTTAAAATATATAAAAATTGATTATTATGTGATACTGGATGAATTTAACATTAGTAACAAGTTATGTTAGTAGACAAGTAAATATTATAAGGAGACCAATTTAAGGTTATAATTATAAATAAGTGTGTGAACGTTGAAAGATGATGTAATAAATTAAGTAGAATAAAATAATTAATCTTTCTTATCTGTATAGTAGCCAGGCTCTTCTTATTTTGAAGGCTAACTACATTGTCAAAAAATAATCTTGACGACTAATTTCAGTGCCATGGCACCATCTTTAGTTCTTAATACTGATGGGGGTGTTAAACATGTAATGTAATCAAGTGGTTTGATTTATTGAATGATTTGATTATGTTTTAACTCCGCTTTATTTGATACAGCTTCTAGCTGTATCTGTAGTGAATATGTCTCACGAGAGCATTAACTGATTTAATTCAAACTTGTCACACTTGTTCTTTGTACCTTTATTCAAATCAAGTTTATTGGAGAATAAAATTGAAGAAAGGATTAGTTCTAATAATGTTCATATTTATTTAGTAAGGAGTAGTAATTATTGATAAAATGGTTAAATCTTCGTTTTTATTCCCTTCTCTTTATTTTATATATATTTTTTCTTCTATGACGACGACATGTTTCGGTGAATTTTACACTATCTTCAAGTCTTATCTGTGTTAAAGATGATCGATTTTACTTCATACTATTGGAACGTTGTGAAAATTTTATCTATTGAGATGATCAACAGGATGACATGCAGTGGACCTAATATATTTTTTCACGGTCGCAGTTTGTTGCAGTATCGATATTTTGCCCCGGTCACTACTCTTTACTATATTTTTTTTTAATAGATAGAAACCCAGAGCTGCCAACTTTCCGGTCTCTGGAGATTAATAAATAACAAATGCATTTTTGTTAAACGGAATCAAAATTCATGTTGGTTATCAATGTACTAAGAACAAAGACTAGGAGTCGATGTTTGGCATCGGTGGTGGACGAACGTGTTTTTCTGTTGTGTTAGAGACCGTGACTTTATCAGTGTTGTTGGATACGATGGATTCTCATGAGGAGTGCGTTGTTGATTCGGCTATGACAGAACTATATTCAAATATTCGACAACATTCTCAAACTAGTGCCATAGGTTTAAAATCGGGTCTTTCAAGATCACCATCTAATAATCAAATTATGAAGAAAGCGAAATCTAGTGTAGGGCGTGTTGAGGTCAAACCAATGGGATAGGCGTCAGCCAAAGTTTCCAAAGTAGCTATTGCCAAGGAGAGTCAAATTGGGTCAATTGTTTCAGATGACAGTATAGCAGTCAAAATAGAGGATGTATTTAATTCTTCCAATCCAAGGTCGTATAAAATTACATTTTTAAATACATCGAAATCAAACATTCAGAATTTACATCTAATAAAAATAAGAAAGGGATTATTTCCCAAGTATAAGAGTGTGATGTATTAAAAAAGCTAATAATCTTATGGCAGATAGGGAAATGCATGATCTTTTGAAGGTCTCAGTTGACAGGATGGGTCGTAATGAGCATCGGATTGGAGTTATTCATAATATTCCACTCGAGTTTTTGGAGGAATTTATTAAGGAAGAGTTAGAGAGAGAAAGTGAATCTTCAATATTGCAGGTACGACGTTTCAATAGGCTCAATCCTGATACACCGGAACGGTTTGATCCCTCTGGTATAGTAGCAGTGACTTTCGTGGGCAAAGAGCTATCATCTTATGTTGTCATGTGTTTTTCTAGGGTGGAAGTCAAGGCTTATACATATATCACACGACACTAGTTCATACTTGGAATCCAGTGTGCTAGCTAGCACTAGCTAGAACGTCATCATCTAGAGTCTTGTGAATCAGAAAAAGTATACTGGTTCTGCCTCTTGGTACTGGCTACCATAATAGTTATGAGGATAGAACAGATGCTATTTCTTACTAGTTCCGACACTAGTCTGTGTAATTCAACCAATCAATGCGCGCTGAGACTGTGTGTAGATAAATGGTAGAAATAGCGCCAACATGGTCATCGGATGTGATTTTGTTGTTGGCAGAAAATTATTCTAATCATCCTTGTTTATATAATACCAAATTGCGACAATATGACAATATATTTAATTAAAAATATGTCATCTAGAAACAACAAACTGTGTTACAGACCCAATTTTAATCTAAATAAACTTGATAGTGTGAAAAAAATGTACTATTGTGTCTTATCAACAAAAAAGTAACGTCGAGATTAATAAAAATTTATGTGTTGGGCGACACTCCTGGAAACTAGGAGAAAGAATAATAAAAAAATAAAAATAAAAAAATAATAAATACAAATAAACTTTAGCTCGACTAATTTGAACAAATGCACGATGACTCTAAATGCTCGAGACCACTGGGTGTGCTCGGGAACGTTTACCTGAATATTACAATGTCAATGTTACAATGGTGTGCTGTAAGTCTCCACAAAACTTGAGAGTACTTAAAATAAAAAAAATAAAAATTAGCAATTTAAATACAATGGATCATTAAAACAAAATGTACTAATTGAGATTACAATAAAAAAAAATAGTTGAAAATTTTGTGAGTTATTATTATTATCATTATTGTTTCCCTTTTACTACATCCCAAACCTACCTAAGGATATCCGAATAAATATAATGCTAATATGACAAAATAAAATATATGGTATTACATAAATTCTTAAACAAAGTTAAACAATTAAATGAACAATCTCTGAACAGGATTAAATTTAGGAGTTTTAATATATATATAATAATAGAGTGAAAGAAAATAATATATAAATATAGGCTAAACTTTTATATAATATATAGTTTTGAGTAAGACAAAAAAAATGGTATTGTTGAGGAACAAGAAAAAAGAAATCAATAGAATTAATATTTTTACATAAAAATAAAATATTAATCAATTCCCTGGAATAGATAGAGTCTGAATGTATTTAGTCCTTTCTGAAAGTTTTTGCATATATCCTGATAGCTTGATAAAAAAATGAGAAATAAAATATATTTAAAATTGAAGATTTGGCTGGACCTCACCAATGAATTCATCCATGTTGAAACAGAATGTCTGAAGTCTGTTTCCTTTTATTTATTCCAACTCGTCCACAATTTGAAGAAATAAACACTCTAGTTCGTCTCCAGACACTTAACTTTCCATTTGAGTACTTGCACTTTTACTTTCGAACCATTGTTCCACTTGAAAATTAAATTTAATTAAGAGCTATATAGATTTTGCTCCATGTTAAATGACACTCCGGAAGAAAGAACCCTCATCCTCTTCAAATAATGTTCTAAGTTTTAAATTTAAAAACGTTCTATTCTCTACTAAGTCCAAAGAGAAAACTAATACATTAAAATAAAAGATAAAGTGTTGGCTATGAACTGAATATAAAATAAAATACAAATTTAATATCAAGATTTAAAATATATGTCTGTGTTTCTTAAAAGAATTAAATGTTTATTTTAATCTGTCAGAATTGAAATGCGCGCTAGTTTGGAACGTCTTCTTTTTCTCTTTTTTTTCTTACTACTTTTACAAGCACGAGACTCGCCACTCACTTGTTCATCATATCTGCGCATGCGTTAAAATAAATCATGGCTGACATTCAAAATAAATAGAAGAGAAGTCAACAGACCTCTTGGAAGGAAATTAATATGTTTAATAAAAGGTAAGTGTTCTTCCTTATGTCAAAATTAATTGTTTAAATTATTTAAAACAGTGTTAGATGTTCTATATTCTGTCCTTTTAATTTATTTAAATGGATGTAAATAGTATTATTTGTCACGCCGGCGACACAGCGTGTTTCAAACGAAAATAAACTTGAAACTATTTACAAAGCTTGGGAAAAATATAGGGAAATAAATGGTAGAGTGGCAAATAACGTTACAATAGCATGCCAACATTGGGTGTTTTTTTTTTAGAATATAAAGTGTGCGTAGGCCTAAAAAAAGAACATTTGTGTATCAAGGATACTGTACTTGGACACCCATGGGCTTGGGGGCCTCTGACCACATCGTAACTAAATGGATACGATCTTAGCGAGATACTAAATGTTAGTGTTACCCCTAATTTATCCTACCTAACTTCCGAATGTATCAATTTTAGCATCCCGTGACCATTATTTCATCTTTCCAGCTAGTACCGTGTCCATATTCTTTTCATACGCTCCATCTCATAATTTTCAATATCATTATTAATAATTAATGCACCTGCTACACCCAAAATTAATCTTTGACGTTCCATAAATATTTTCACTAGAACCTAGTGTGAATACTCTAGTCCCGTTTCTTTTGTACAAGCTAGTATACAAATATTTAGGATCTAGCTAGCACGCCTGATTTCTAGTACAGGCAAGTGTCGTGTGATAGTAACTTTAGTTTATCCAGTGACGGAATGTCACAATTTTTTATGTTTTGCTCATCTTGCTGTGAACTGTCGTAGTGGGGGACATAAGTGCGCAAAGTGTGGAGGTGGTCATCTCATAGAAGAATGTCTACAAGGAACCCCAAAATGTGTTCACTGTGGGGACGGTCTCATTTGTCGACCGACCGAACGTGTCCCAAGTGGATGTGACAGCGTCAAATTAAATCTACAATGGCTCGTCGCAATTTGTCGTACCGGAAGGCTGGTCAGGCTGTGGACCGCAACTCTCCCTAAAAGTCGCGCTATGCAACCAGGGGGGGCCCAATTTGTCATAGACAATTCTCAATTCCCAAATATGCCAATACGGCCACGCAGTGTAATGTCCTATGCGGCGATTCTTTCGAGTAGCCCGGAACAGATTGTTGGGGATATGGACGTGGATTCGGCAGGAAGCTCTATCGAAGGAACATTAGCTGATATAATAAGTAAGGGGGTGGAACAGATGGTTTCTAAAGTGGTGTCGCTCTTACGTGGCTTCCTCAGCGCCAGGTTTAATGGCAACAATAACAGGGAAAATCCAAAAGTTGTTAAGGTATGTGCGACGGTTTAATAGCCATAATTGTAGAGCTAATAAGATCAATGCAGGTAGTGGTGTCCACGATGACCTTGTCTGAGTTAGGTATATGTTTGTTTTTGTTTTTTTGGTTAGTTATTTAAATATGATACACTGGAATTATAGAAGCATCAGGAACAAAAAAGCGGACCTTGTGCAATTAATTTTTTCTCGTGATATCCATATAGTAGCGTTAAATGAAACTTGGCTCAGATACCAGGATAATTTTGTTATAAATAAATTTAAAATTTTAGGCCAGATAGACCTGCCCAAGCGGGAGTTGTTACGCTGTTAATTAGTTCGGACATTCAATCTGTTGAAGTAACGTTGGGCAATTTTCAATATCCTTGGGATTTGTAGGGCTAAAAATATTTTCCGCTGGTAGAACATTTTCAGTTATATCTTTATACAACCCTACGCCGGATAATTTCGATAATAATTTATGGGAACAATTTGTTGAAGGTTTACCACCCCCGATTATTATCTGCGCGGACATGAATGCGCACCATGTGTTGTGGGGCTCCCCTTACATAGATCGTTGTGGGATACAGATTCATGAAACCTTAGCGGTGCTATCTCTTGTTATATTAAATACAGGGAAGTTTACGCGACTTAAAAGAACTCCGTATCCTAACACGTGCCCAGATGTTACTTTTGCATCCCCTAATTTTGCACCATACTTAACTTGGGATACGATTGGTGACTACATGGGCAGCGATCATTTGTCAATTATTTTGACAATAGAATCTCAGGTCCCATATAACTATAAAACTGTTCCTCTGGACAGGTCACGCAACTAAAAAAGCACATTGGTAATTACATTCGACAAAAGTGGAGTTAACAGTTCAAAATTTAGCGGTGGACCGTGATCCTTTAGTACAGTATGACAACTTTGTTAACGCTCTACAGAGCTCAGCTGATGCGGTAGTACCAACCTCACATAGTGGGGGTCATAGGAGAGTTAAACGTTGCCCGTGGGGGATAGAGTCATGTTCTAAAGCGATCGCTCAAAGGAGGTTATCATTATATACTTTAAAATGAAACGTTAACCTGATAAACTATGAAAGCTACTGTCATAAGGCTGCTGCTATGTGGCGAACTTGGCTACGTGTGAAACGTGATTCTTGGCGTTTATATTGCGATTCTATTTCCCCCGATGTATCTCTGGCACAGGTTTGGCATAGAATCAAATTGTTCAAGGGTATTGTTACAAACTTCGGGATTCCTACAGTTGACTTTGAGGCATGGGTAGAATAGTTCGCTTGTAGTGTGATACCGGATTCAGTTATGTGCCCCCCGTTGGAATCCTCCAATTTGGGTGTCCTGAGCTTGATAAATGTTCTACTGGCAGTAAATTAAGGGCATCGTTGAATCGAGTGTGTAACACGGTGGTTGGCCCAGACAATGTGTCCTATCGTATGTTGACAAAATTGTCGTGTGTTTCTAGATGAGCGCTGCTAGAGATATTTAATATTCTGTGGGAGGAGGGGGTAATACCACTGGCATGGAAAATTTCCTTTCTGATTCCTATTCTAAAACTGGGTAAAAGCACGGAGTTAACAAGTTCTTGTAACCCTGTTACAACACTTAAAGCTAAAAGGTTGTTTGGCTCACCGTTTCAACCCCAGTTGACCCGTTTCAGCAAGACAACGACTCCGCCAACACACCGTGACACGCTTTATATGAGACTGACTCGAGGGACCGAGGTTCACTGCTCACCTCGATAATCCTACCGTGCCCAAGAAAAAAAGACGATTGAGATGCGCGGACTCGATGCGCTCCACCGGCAGCGTTCAAAAACTCGTACAACAGCTATCCGGTGCGCATTTTGAAAGAACGTGGACTGTTTGAGCATGTTCTAGAAACTTGCTCCCCCTCACCCCTCTCCCACTCCTTTTGTTCCCGTGCCTCGAGAGCATATGACATGATCATGGGTATATAATGGTATGGTTTAGCAATGTAGATCACACATTGCACTCTGATCACAAGGTGAGCGACCTATTCTTAGAATAGTTAACGCATGTATATATTTAAAATTCCTTTTGGCTATAATGTTTCTGTATTATCAAAATTATCGTTCTGGATTCTAAATACATTTAAATTTACTAAAGCATTAATTATTTGGTCTCAGTTAATTTGCCATTTTAGGCCATGGAGAAGTTTAATATCTTTGGGTGATTTGACCAAACCGTATGTTTGTCTTTATTTTGTGATAATTTTGAAGGACGTTTGGTTTTTTTTTTTTAAATATTTAACTTACTATTCATTTGACCCGCCTCACGGATATGTTTGAGTACCGCCATCTTGGGTCTGTTATAAATCTGATAGCGTCATATTTTGGTATTGTTAGTTTAATTGTTTGAGAGTTGGAAATTACTTGTTATTTATTTTAAGATTATTAATTATTGTTATTTAATATGAAGATAGTTTAGTATGGTTATAATAACTGGTAATTCCCGGTATGCTAGTTAAATATGGGGCCACGAGCCAGCATAGATATACTCCGTATGGATATCAACGATTGATATTTTGTATAATCAGTTGAGGCATAAGTTTAAATATTTGAACCCTTGTTGTTTAGTTCAATTATGTCTGATTACGTTTGGGGAAGTGTATTCAAATTGGGGCATCTATGTTATTGTTCCGACATGTTTGGGAATCACCGGAAGTGGTGATATGATATCTATTAGTTTCACTTGGTTTATTGGGTTTCTTGGGTCATTGTCTTGGCTAACAATTATTATTATGCTAGGGATAAGAAGTTATCTGTAGGTGAATTAAACTGTTAGTTGTATTTTATATTTCGAGCCGACATTTAAGTGTATGGGAAGACGTCTCACATTCTTTAAATATTGGTCAGCTGCCGCTTGAGCATTGTCAGCATGCTATGGTTCTTGAAACCCGTTTTGCCAATCATCCTATTGTTCTTTTACATTGTTACTTACGACTTCAGCGCCTAACGCTTTTATATGTATCACTCTCTTTTAGAGTTGTATTTGTTTATGTGAATAAAATAAACTCTCTTGTGAGCAACCTGACTGTTATTTATGTGGGATAAGAAGGGGTGGATTACATTTTTATCAGCCTATTGCACTCTCGACCTGTTTTGGTAAAATCATGGAACACTTAGTTAAAGCCCGTTTGGGACGATTTCTGGAAATGAACGAACTCCTTAATCCTATGGAATTTGGGTTTAGAAAGGGACGTTCCACACTTAATAGCCTCTCTATTTTAGTTTCTTATATTCAAATTTCTCTATCACAAAACTAATTTGTATCAGCTTTTTTACTCGATATACAGGTTGAGTACGATAATGTCGATCATTCTGTGTTGTTTGATAAACTTTTTTGTCTGGGTTGTTCTAGAAAAATGTATTATTGGTTAAGTTATTTATTTTAGAATAGATCGTACACTGTAAAGATAGGACAAGCTAGATCATCTCCTCGAACTCAACGAAGGGGCTTACCGCAGGGATCAGTACTCAGTTATCTGTTATATGCCGTCTATTCGAACGATATTGATAGCTCTTTTCCGGATGGTATAGTGACTTAACAGTATGCGGATGACGTGATAATATACGTTCGGTCTTGTAAATTCTCAGAGGGGGTGGGTAAGTTACAATCACTGTTTCCTTTGCTTTCAAATTGGTTGACAGCACACTTTTTTACTCTAAATGTATCTAAATGTTGTGCGGTAATCTTCACCCGACATAGAGTGCGAGGTAACTTAATTAGACTAGTTTATAAAGGAAGTCGAATTCAGGTACAAATGATGGTGCGATTTTTAGGCATGACACTAGACATGAGGGGATCTTGGCTCCCTCATTTTTTGGAATTATCTGGAAGATGTGACAGGTTTATAAATAGTATGAGATCAGTGGCGGGTGCCTCTGCCACATACAATGTTATAAATGTACCGTGGGCATATACGTTCTCGATTGAAGTATGGGTGTTTTTTTTATATCACACTGCATCACGATCTACACTAGCAAAGCTGGATAGGATCCAATATGCGGCTTTAAGATTGTGTCTGGGCGCTTGTCGTACATCACCAACCAATGCACTCCTTACTGAAGCGGGAGAACTCCCTTTATTTCTGTTGGCGGACAAGTTTTTTACTAAAGATTGTTCAACTTCTAGTTATCTGCGGCGCAGACTTCGGATCCTTACAAATTATGTTCAGACAAAACAATATTGGTTAAACAAAACATGTCCATCTCTGGTGGATAGTTTTTTGGGTTTGAATAAACTGCGTCAGTATATTTTTTCTCTTCTGTATCCTGTACAGTGTATCACTGAGGGGGGGGGGAGGTATGATTCCCTTTGGGACGTACTAGTGGTGTTACTTCCAATCGAACAGAAGTTAAATGCAGTAAGGTATATGAAAGAAAGATGGAGTAGATACAGATTTATATCTACAGATGGTGCTATGAGGGGAGTGGAGCCAGCCCTAGTGGGTGTGGCCTTCTATGACAGTAGTATTAATTATGGTCAGACATATAAACTACAATCCAACGCATCAATATTTACAGCGGAATTATGTGCTATCCTACAGGCATCGAAATATATCTTATCTTTACGTCCTCAGCTTGTAATGGTATTATGCGACTCCCGTAGCGCTTTGGAGTTTATAAGCGGCTTGTCGGCACTCCCTCACACCCATTTATAATTCATATACTCGAAGAGTGCGCCTCTCTACAAGCTAGAGGCTACGAATTGGGGTACCAATTGATTCGTAGTCATGTGGGTATAATGGGTAATGAGAGCGTAGATAGTTTGGCAACTAGTGTAAATTTACGTTCCTTTGTACAGGAAATCCCGCTACCATATAGCGACTTTATACCAAGGGTAAAACTCATAAGTCAGGTTAAATGGAGCGAATGGTGGGAGACCACATACTAACAGAAAGCAAAATGGTACCATGGTGTATGTGGTACAAAACTAGTTACACTATGGTTTTTAGGAGTTAAGGGCACTCGTAAGTTTAGTTGTACAATAATCTGCCTTCGGCTCGGGCCCGCCTACACGAAAGACCAACTTTATTTGATGCAAAAGGTTCCGTCCTCACATTGTGTGGTTTGCCACGTTCCTGAATTTTTAGAGCATATATTTATGACTTTCCCTGTACATCAGTAAATTACATTCTTAATTATATCACAGACTTTTCTTTAGTTGATGTATTACACTCAGACAACACTACTTTGTATAGGCGGCTGTTTAATTTCCTTCTAAATATAAATATTTCTGTGTAGAGACGAACCAAATATATCTTCCCGGTTATCTCGTAGACGAAATTCATATTGAGTTAGGGCTAGGTTATGTGGGTCATACCTAGATTGAACGCATGGAAAAATCAAGAAAGTAGCGTCGGGAGTGAATCGAATACAAGTGTTCCTGGCTTATTGAAGAAAATGTCTTCAGTGCCATTGAAGAAAGAAGAAAAAACAACTAAACAAAGACTAGCTTCGAGGAATATTACTATAAACTATTACTTTATAAAATGTAAATTATTATGTTCATTAATCTCAACTATACCTGCTGTATAGTATGTAATTATTATGTTTGGGTTAGAAAAGTAAATTTGAGAAACATCTAACATGTTATTGTATTGAAAAGTTTAAGGAGATAGAGTCTGCCACCACAAAGTAATTAAATGGAGGTTCTTTTTCAAAGAATATTTTTTGAAATATGAGAATTAAGGATATAGACCGCTACTGCCCACACCTGTGGGTCATTATATCGGCAGACTCCAACTGATATTTTATCAGTCACGGTCGTAGCTTTCAGTACTGGAATTCTCAGCTGTAGCTGTCTGGTGAGAGTATCGCTAAATACCAATCACCGATATCTCAATCACTGATACTTTTGAGATCCAGTAATTGGAAGTAACGGTGATCAAGGAATAACGGTGAAAAACTCGCCGTCAGTGAAATATCGCCCATCTCTACCAAGGACCAGAGCGTGACGCTCAAGTTTATCATCTGCTTCATTGTGGGAGGATAGATTTAACGGTTTCTTTCAATGTTCTTATGTGAAAACACGACTCTGATGAATAAAAGTGTTATTGTTTGAAAATAGTAAAGTATTATACCACACTTGCCTGAAGAAACATTTTACATTAAAGGATATACAATACAGTTTTACAGGTAATATTGTACAAATGCGAATGCGATCTTTAATATATTTCAATATGAAGTTATCATCCAAGTTGTTTACAGTCTGCCAAGACTACATTTATATTTAAAGTTGGCTTTTAGCTTCTATATTGGTTTCTGAAAACAAATTATATTGAAAGTTCGATAAATATAATGAATAAGATATCTTTAAACTTGGTTACATTTGTTTGAATGACAAACTTAGTGTAGTTGTCATACGTTCAAACAATCACTTAGGTTGTAGGTTTGTAGAAAGTATTATGATATTACCTACAATTTTTTTTTTAAAGTTGGCTCATGTTTGGAATATTGCCTTCAGAAACCATATTATGTTAAAAGTTCGATAATGATAGTGCAACAAGTTAGCTAAAAACTGTATTACATTGGTTTGAATGACATACTTTGTGTAGAAGTATTACGTTAAAATGATAATTTAGGTTATAGGCTTGTAGGAATTACGGTATTTACTAACCCATGATTTTAGTAAGAATCCCAATCTGTAAAGTTTTATTCCGTACCAGAATACTAATAATATATTAGTATTTTGGTAGGATAAATGGCCATTTAGAATGGACGTAGAAATTCCCTTCTGAAGGTCTTTTATCCTATCTAAATGCTACTAGAGGGTAAGCTTCTGGTACAAGATAGAGCCTTCCAGACTATCTTCCTTCAAAAATCAACGTATATATTAGCCTACATCAACCTATTTAAAGAATAATCTCATCAATTTCGAACTTTGTTATGCTCGTCAGAGCTTTTACTAACACATTTAACTAATCAGACATTGATGTTTCTCATGTATTCAATCAATTTAATGATCAATGTCAAAATGTCACATTGCCCTGTATGAGTTTAAGAGAGAAAGAGATACCCGAAAGTTTACTTCTCTCTTACATAACGGATGCAGACAACAGCTTGAAAATTTCAGCCACTTATGTCCATACTCCATTCCATGCTCCATTCTGTTATATTATAAAGATCAATGATTTTAACAGACTTAACAGATCCTTATAGTATTAACTTGATCTGTGTATACTTAATGCTACAATACTACCATTGAACTCTATAATATAAAGTCCGTTCACCGTAGGAATTGTTTTCTGAAACGCCTTTTTCCCCACAAGAAAGCTATTATATAGTAGGATATTGGTAGGAAAAAAGACCTTTCAGAGAGTAATTCCTACCGTGAATGGAATATAGTAAGGGACTAAGGGTGCGTCAACATTGGTGACATTCGTGTTAACTTTATCTGTGATTGGTGATAAGTGACAACTCGAACGACGAATATCAAGAACTCGAGACTATGTACATCATGAACACTTTGTAGCCAACACTTGAAAAAGAAATTTTACCATATGAAACAAATATATGAAAAGGTAATATTGGTGTTACAAAGGTAAAAGTGGTGTTATGGGAGAGAAAAAAAAAGTAAAATGGAAAATTAATGCTTGGAAAAACAGTAAAAAATTTGTTGTATTTTTAACTTCAAATGTACTGATATAAGTCATATAACATATACGACAAGTTGATCTAGAGACTGTATACTAAGTCTCTGTTTTTGACGGTGGTCTTGAACGTCTACTCTTCTCATTTCTCAACGTCTCTGTATTGTGCAAACTGCAAAGTGCCAATGTTGCCTTTTCTCTGATCCATAACTAGGGCCTAAGGACAAAGTAGAATTAGTTGATAATTCAGCGCCAAACCGCCAATGTATTTACCCAACAGAACTGTTCAATTTAACAACTATTATAATGCAAGTAAAATAGCAGTTCCATTACTTCCTAATGTAGCTATGGATGTTCTTAAGCTAGTAGAACACTCCTTCCAGGAGAAAGGAAGACTATCTGATGCAGATATTCTTAATTTGTATACTGTATTTGGAACACCATTTGAAAAAGCTATGGAGTTATTAGATAAAAAGTGTGTGACGTATTTTCATGCTGAAAACTGTGAAAGATTCGTCATTCAAGTTGTAGGAAGTACGGGGATGCCATACACATTATTTCCAAAGATGAATTATTGCCAGTGTCCAGCTTACAACTTTTATGTAATTAAAACCGGTACGAATCTAACCTGCAAGCATGTCCTTGTTGCTCTACTTTCAGAAATAATGGAAAAAGGAAGACATCTTCAAATTTCTGGTGAACAGCTTTCACAAATTCTCTGTTCTTCTGCCAAACTTGAAACCTAACTACCACATTCTAGTTTATTTTGAGTGCATAAGTAGACTATCTTAAAAAATGTATTGGGTATAGTACGTCATATCCGTCCCACATTTGCCTATTTTTTTATTGTCATGTTACAACTTGTGAATATTATATTCACTTTATTACACACACTATAGTAGTAGAATCAAATTACACCAATATAAAGATATTTTTATTAAATATAATATTTAAATGAAACTAGACAACACATCACCCACATAACTTTGGAAATATAAATATTGATGACGTGTAACTTTGGACTGTGATCTTGTGCACTGGGTAGATTTCATCCCATAATGCTTTGCATTACATTTGTGATCTTGCTCATTGCGCACTAACATGGCTATGGCATCATTGTATGATGTGTACCATCGATGTTTAATTAATACATTGAATAGTTTATCATATCTATAATTATAAAATTAATTTATTAACACATAAAAGGTTAGATTAAGCTGGGTTGGATAAGTGTCATAATAATTTATATAAACTAGTTGTGTTATTTCCATTAAATCATCAATATTATGTTTACTTTGTCTAGAATTAAGTCGTTATGAATAATTGTGATCATAAGATACACATTCTCCAAGTTAAAATGGCTGCACTCATCGGGAGAGCTTGAGTTCAACACGGGGATTGTTACGTGCAGTCCCAAGTGACAATATCACTGTCAAGCGGGCATTTTTTAAAAACAGCTCACTTTTAAGATGGTTTTACTAGAAAACAGACAAAAATTGCCTTCTAGTACTTTGAATTAAACTGGCTTTCATAAAGCTAAGTTCAGGTAGCAGCCCCATACCCCTTTCCATAAACAAACTCCCAAATGATCTTACTTAGACTGAAAATTACAAAGAAAACATGGAATTCAAGGGTCTTTTTTTCTTCAAGCGCCAAGCGAATGTTTGCAAATGGCCTCCTTGTAAACAATCTTTAAATATACTGTCTGAAATCTTGTCTGAAAAGGTTTGTTAATAGAAAGGGGTGAGTGGGGAGGGAGGGGTTATCTGAACTATTGTGTTCGGACCACAACCCTTGGAAACTCTCTCTCCAGCGTGTAGCCTTTACATTGAACAAGTTGAAAGTGGGCTGTTTGACAGATGTGGTGTTATCACCGAGGACTGCAACTAGCACTCCCCAGTGCCTAAGGAGCGCAACCAAACTCCTGTGGAGATGAAAATCAGGCGTTTCCTTGCCTGTGCCCTAGACCTATACATTCATTAAACAAACTTAGAGTTATTCAAATAGAAGCAAGAGAGAATGAGTTGGTCCCACATATTCTCATCTATGATAATTATTGAAACAAATATATCAAGTGAAATGATTCTGTGTTAAAAATAAATGTTCAATCTTGATGAAATATGACAATCAACAACAGGCCTACCCACAGTTGACAACTCTAGTCTTAAGCATTGGTATGTGGATGTTTTGGCTTAGCCTAGGATTGTAAAAAAAAAGTGCTTAGTATACAATTGGTGATATTAGTACTTAGATCTGCAGTAATAAAGGGATTGGTACATTAGGACACCGCCAAATAACTAGTCAGGGTCTGGGGAACCGATACCTCTCTTTAGGTTCCTCTAACCCATCATGACTGTGTCCTTCGAGTGTAGCCATGCACTTTTACATGCACAACAGGAAATTTAGGAACCGTTGATCCCACACCCGCCATAAATCTCTTGACATCACCAGATACTTGGGAAAACCTTAGTTATCTTCTATTGGCAAGAGGAGTTGGCACCTTCTTCCTTGAGTGTTAGACTCACATGTAGGGGTGTTAGCCTCTCGGAGGAGGTCAAGCGCCAAGCCTCAAGAATCACCCTTAGGCTAGTATTACACTATCATATTTCTGTCATATTTCTTTGATCAAAGATCTGTGATCAAAGAAAATGTGATGTATCTTTGATGACTCCTCAAAGATCTTTGATCACAGAAATATTTTACAAATCTTTGATCACATATTTACGTTATAGAACATGCTCTAAGGTTTGATCAAAGAAAATGGCGTCTGAAAGATTATCCTGGATGTGCGAAGCAGTCTTAGCATTTCTTAGGTGTGTATTTTTTCTTTTAATTAATGGAGTGACTTTTGCTACCAAATATTTAAAAGTTTCACAGGCCATGCGTAAATATTTTTGATAAGATTCCTGATCTTCAATTTGAAGTACTTTTAGCAGGCAGCTGTTAATCCCTCTTGAATTTTATCTCCCAACCCAAGGTTGAACGAACCCACAATCATTTAACAGATTTTATTTTCATTCTAAGCAGCAATGAGATTAACACAATAGCACTCACAGTCACCGCACATGAAATTAAATCATTGGAGTAAATTTTTTTAGTAACATATATTGTAGCAACTCTAAAAGAAATGTGATTTAGTGTAATAACACATCTTTGATCAAAGACGGTGTTAAATCTTTTATCATATATTTGATCAAAGAAATATATTTCTTTGATCAAAGAAAAATGGGATAGTGTAATACCGGCCTTAAGAAGGCTTTCAACCAGATTTGTCCAGCAGGAACCTCGTGGAGGTAGCCTGGAAGATAATGGCTAACAACCACTTAGTGTGGGACCAGTAAGATACAATTGCAACACTTTTCATTTGCAATATTATAATATGTACTTACTGTAGTTAATTTTTTTTATCATTAATACACACAAGGGCCATTCCAACAATAAAAAAATATATTGCTAGAAAATTGTAGGCCTAACTTATATAATTTTAAAATCAAAATAAAACTTAGGCATACCTAAATCACTTAAAACTATTCCAATCAAACTTCCTAACCTTTCATTTGTCAATAAATAAACAATTCAGTTAGTTGGAATGGTTACCAAATATTGTTAATATAGTGGCGTGGATTAATGAATTGATTGTGACACACTGGATTAAAGCACCTAATTTGGCAGAGTTAGGCTACACACATTATACAATGCTTTCAGTGGGGGTACCCATCTCAGCATCCACCATCTTGAGTGTGTTAATGTGTTCTTCTTCAAAGTGTATTATCTCTGAAAGGAGTGGAGCAATTTCAAGTTTTTTTTTTATATTTATTTTGAAGCTTACAAATCAATAAATATTGTAATGCACTTATAAAACATCAATATACATTTTTAGACCACTAAAATGTCAAATTTACTATTTTTCTTAAAACAATTTTGGAAATAAAGCGATTTTACAAATAAACCAACAAAGATACAAAATTGTTATACCTATTACTTCCAAACAAGAATTCAAAGAGTTTTAATTTGATACTTAAAACATTGAATACGAGCTACAGTAGCCAAAGCTACAGCCATTTCAGCGGAATAATGTCGCAAATTGGCTGGATGGACACATTTCACTCGAAACCAGCTTTGAAAATCAAATAGTTCTGAAAATGATTTACCTATTTATATTTAAGTTATACTGATAACATTATTTTAAATGTTTGGATTTAATGTGTGAATTGTTTATATTAAACCTTGTCACATTTTCCCCGGCAGCGGCACAATGTTGTACATTGAAGTTGTGAAGTCTTGCAAAGGCATCTCTTGGTGCATAGAGATAAAGTCTTGCAGATACTAGATTGGTATATGCTATGAAACACAGGTTGAAGCAATGCACCCTGGGCTGGTGGAAGGTTCTGCATCAGATTCACATTTTTCCCTTGTGTAAAAAGTTCTTGTCTAAGCTCATTCACTCAACAAACAATAGATGTATGATCATACAGAAGGCAGACAAAACATTCTATTTGAGTGAAAGTGTCTGTCGTTGGGTCCACGGCTTTAAAATGGTCACTGTCACATGAAAGTAAAGCCTTTGTAACAGCAGCAGAATTCGATTTCCATGTTTTCCAGGCTGACCTTTTTCCTTTGCCACTAAACTGTGATGATGTGTCGGAATCCATAAAGGCATAAAAGAAGGGCAGGACCCTTGAAATGCCATGGCCAAGCTTTTGGTAAATATAGTTAATGTGCCAGTACCTGACATTTTACCCTTTTCCAAAGGCTACCCGGAGCAGGTTGTTTGGATTACTTTTCAACACATCCGAGAAGATACCTAACAGAATAACTATGACAGCTGTGTCCACCTCGCTGATCGAGATAGAGTTTGCACCTTTGTTTACATCATCCAGAAGGTGCAGACACATCCTAGTATCAGCTTCTTCATGTTCATTCTCTGACATTTTTTCACTTTTCCTGGTAGAGATGACAGATCTTCCAGATGTAATATATA
The DNA here is from genome assembly GCA_902151455.1 of Timema bartmani. Taxonomy (NCBI): domain Eukaryota; kingdom Metazoa; phylum Arthropoda; class Insecta; order Phasmatodea; family Timematidae; genus Timema; species Timema bartmani. The sequence continues at coordinate 21,081 of CABFWB010001618.1, forward strand.
CTTCTTTTTCAGATGGCCATTTACTGTCTTGCACTTAATTTGCCATGAATGAAAATAGTTCTTTGTTGTTAGAGTCACATACGAAGCCACCAAAATTAACAGGCAGCTTTGTCTGAGGGCCACTTTCCTTCGTACACCTCTCCCCCTCTTATCTCGTTATCAAACTTCCAGATATGTAGGCCTATGTATCCCAAACTATATCCACTCTACAACAGCTACCAAGTTCTCTTAGTACCCAAGGTAAAAACACCATTTTGCTGTAGTCTTGAAAGTGATAGCTTTGCTTCTATTCAGTCCATGAATTATAGCAGCTCCATCAAAGATTTTGACATCAAACAGAGGTATGTAATGTAATACCCCACAATAACTCAGATTTACTACTAGAGAGTCTAAGTTTACCATGCAGAGAGAAGGATGGTGGTCATGGATGGTTCTCATGAGCAAAAAAACTCATTAAGATTAGTTTGACGCACTTGACACGATATGAAGAGTTGGCTGAAAAGGCTATTATCACTTTTGATGTCATCATAGCTCTTATTTGTTGAAGATTGTGATTTCTTAAGTTGACGCTTGAAAATTGGTATTCTTTTTTACTCGATCGGGTTGTGAATTTATGCAGTCCTGTTAGTACTTCCTGCACATATTTAGTATACTGCTCCATACCCAGTCTTTCCATTGTCTGGACTGACACTACAACCGCTTCATCGACACAGCCATGAGTAGAAATATTCACAAGTTCTTGACAGTCTTGGAATGGGTTCCCGAATAACACTATATCTTCACTCAGTTTGTTAACTTCCTCTTTGAATCTGTCTTGATAAGCCATGCCTTGTTCATGATGGTGGAATTCATTCACATGGTTGTTGTAAAATTTCTGAAACTCTTGTAGAACTCTTACCAGCTCAGGCACTAATACCATCCACTTGTGGTATGCAGAGGGATTTTCTCTCAAGCCCACAACTCCACCGGCAAGTTTTACAGTCTTGTTATTCTGTGCATGTGCTTGGTCAATAGTCATTGTCGAGAATATATCTCTGCTCTTTGGGAATACCCAACATCTTTGAAAATCATGGAAAGTTACTTCAGGAATATTTTTCCTGTCTCTTATGTGAACTGGAAGCCAGCATGCATAATTGGTGTGATCTAACACAGAAACAAGAGCTTCCATTGCTTCATTCAAGGGAAAGATATGTTCTCTGTGAGTAAGAACTACAAGGAGTTCCAAATGAAGAACAATCTACCAGAATTGAAACATTGGACTTTTAACAATCATTTCTTTTTTCCATTTGTCAAAAGATACTGCATTGTACTCTTCTTTAATTATTTCTAATGTATCTCTTTGAAGCTTTGCTAGTGATGCAGCTGTCACCTGGTGGGCATGCCTGTTTTGTTTGTTTTTTACATGAGAAGCAAAAATGAAAGAGTTAGCTGTTCCTGAAGATGCCATACCAGCATCAATCAAACATGTCGTCCACCCAGAATCCTCTAACATTTCACCAGCTACTTTCCATAAAGCCATTTCAATATGGAGACCTCCAAACATCACAATATATGACTGCTCACCAAACTCAACAGGCCATCACCACTGAATGCACTTGGCTATAGTAAAAAGTGGCTGATCAACTGGAACTTGATTCGTTTTACATCTTTGTGCACTCCAGGAAATGACATCGCCTCTGTGCAGCTAACCTTCTTACAGACGGAATATAGTATGTTTTTATCTAGTCTTCTTTAACTGCTATATCTAAATTACCTTTAATTTCATCCACAATCATCTCAGGAATTACTGTGCTGTTGATATCGGAAGACACTTCAGGGACAATTTTATAATAGTCAGGCAAGGATGGCTTAGTACACAAAGAAGCAGGAGGAACAGTGATTGTTTCTTGACAGATATCTGGTTTAGATTCACATGGAAACCGGAAAATGCTTCTACTTGTACCATGAAAGGAATCAAACACTATGTTGGTTGAGGGATTGTGATCATTGTTGTTGTGAAGATCCCTTGACGAAGCTGGGAAGTCAGACAAGATTGTTCTCTGAATATCGCTAACAAGATGCTGTTGAAAGCCAGTTTTCTATTTTTAAAACACGGTCATAACAAACACTTATTCCTAACTCTAAACAGTTCATTTATCATTTTCATGTTGATGTGTTAATTGAGACCAATGACTTAAGGAGGCTTGGTACAGATTGAGACTCACAACCAAGGTCGTATTTAGGGTATGTTACACCCATGTGCAGTAATTTATTTTACTCATTTCCCCCTCAAACACCAACATCCATTACTTTTCACCTACTCAAAGCATTCACTAGCAGATATATAGTTGTGAAAACTTATTAAAAAATGGTAATTAATTTTATTGAAATCTTACACATAAAAACTTAGAAAAATACAAGTTTATAAAAATATTACTGCACAACAACTATTTTATCATCCTACTGAAGTTCGATAGGTAAAAAGTCTGAAGAATATATAATATTGAAAGAGCGAAAAAGCACACCACAGAGCAATACAAATAATTCATGAAAGAGGTGGAAGTATGAGAAGTCGAGAACCAAACATATGCAGTGGAAGTTTGAGAATTAAACATATGTAGTGCTTGAGTCGATTTGCAGGTGCTGTGATCTCTTGTAAACATGAAAGAATAGTTCTAAATTCTATTCTAGCGAATGAAGAAATATGGCTAACAGTTAACTCTATTTTTTATATATTATACTAAATGCTACAAATTTGTTTTATAGTTTCATTCAAGTTTGCTATAGTTTTCTCATTTAATTACTATTTTGCCGCCCTGTGCAGCTGCACATCTTACACTTACCTAAAATATGGCCCTGCTCACAACCACATTGGAAATTAACCTGCAAAAGGTTTAGAAGTAGATTTCTCTAGATCTTTCCTGACAACTTTTACAATGGAAAGAGCTACTTCATCACAGTCACAAGTTTCAATTGCTTCTTTTAACATTTGCTACATCCCAACATTAAAGACAAGAATAGTGTTTTTTTCCATCTGTCTGCTCTTGGCAATCGGTTAGAAAATGATCTAAAAGTCTTTTCTTTAATCTGGTTTAGTTTATTGACTTACCAACACCCATGACAGCTAATTGTTTTTCAAAGAGGTCGTGTAGCTCTGATAGCTTGAAGATGTAATTTCCTTCTTCAACACAAATGTCTATATGGGAAACAAATTTAGCAAATACTATAGAGTCTGTCTCATTCTCTTCCTTCCCATGTTTGTACAGTGTTAGGCAATCATTATGGTATTGAACCTCTATTGCTGATATTCGAGAAAGAAGTTCATCATCTTGCAAACATGTGGCCATGGCCCTCAGAGTCCTGTCCAGATTAAGTTTAGAGCATTTGTGAAGAATTCCTTTTCATTCCATAGAAAACATGCATTTAGCTTCAAGAACATGCATCTTGCTTGTAGATTCTTCCACTTTTCATTTGTTTCTTGATCGAATTCTCACTTATTCAAGTTTTGAGGTGGTTAATTACAAACTACAAGACTTGTGGAGCTTTGCTTGTTCATTCAGTAGCTCACTGCGACATTCAGAGCCAGTAGGCAACATACCCAACTCACAGAACTCTTTTACCTTTTTTATGATACTTGTGTAATAGTTTAGAGCCTCTTTGTATGCTTTATCAGCTGGGCACTTCATGTCTGGCCTACAGATACCACATATGAAACACAGATCACTTTCCGTTTTATTGTTTTTAAATAATCATTGTTCTGTTTATCCTCAGTTCATGTCACCCTTAGAGCCCTTTCACACATAGCGGGTTCAACCCGCCAGCGGCGCTAGGAGCGATACTGCTAAAAGTAAAGTCTGCTTGTTTAAATGCATCCTTTCACATTTCACGTTTGTTCTCACGGGCCAAAAAATCACCCGCCTGTGTTCGTAGTTTGGCGCGGGACCGTTCCTAGCAATGGGACGAACATCAACTACAGACCATTGGTTCTTATGGAGGCTCTCACACGCAGCAGACGCGGGTTGTCTCTTTCCGCGCTCAGACTCAATTCAGACTTGGTGAGAGGTGGAAGCATTTTGTACTTGTATAATTTCTATTATTATATTTTAAGGTTTTAGATGTAGTCAGGAATATATGTAGAGCATCTAATCGCACTAGTTTCCGATAGGCCTGGGCTATGGGACAAGACTTAGGAATACAAATTGTGAACAATATCAACCAAAGCTTGGAGAGGTGAATTCTTTGATCTACATCAGGACTTCGAGAATATTATACATATGAAAAAAGTGTAAAAAAACACTTTGTATCATCCCTACTCAATTCATAGCACAAGTGTGAGAATGCTCTAAAATCTTCAAGAGTGGGTACACCCATTTTCTCCTGTTGTGCCCAGAGAACCCAAACTGGCTACAGAATGTACGGGTGAAACTTGAAAACGACACTCGCCTCAAGCGACGGTAAAACCCTCTACGTGTGAAAGGGCTCTAAGAGTTTGGTCTTCATTACTCAAGTAATATAAGTAATAATGATTTCAGGAATCTTCAGTTTATTAAACTGTCCACTGCTACTGCATGTATACCTGCAACAAAAGAAAAAAGTAAACCACAAAGCATCATTATAGTAAGAAAAAAAATTATAACCGAGTCAGTGGTGCCAACGTTATGGTTGGTATATTATTGTCCTGAGAAGTATCTTATTTTCAATTCATAAGTAGGAATTGATTAAAAATTCCGCATTTAGACCACCCGATAACCGGTATTTTCCATTGATACATACACGTCTGCACACATGCACTCGGCCACATTGTTACAACATTCCGCTGAAATGGCTGTAGCTTTGGCTACTGTAGCTCGAATTCAATGTTTTAGGTATCAAATTAAAACTCTTTAAGTTCTTGCTTGGAAGTAATAGGCATAACAATTTTGTATCTTTGTCGGTTTCTTTGTAAAATCCCTTTATTTCCAAAATTGTTTTAAGAAAAATATTAAATTTTACGTTTTAGTGCTCTAAAAATGTATATTGAGGTTTTATGATTGCAAAACAATACATCTTGATTTGTAAGATTCAAAATTAAAAATAATAACTTGAAATTGGTCCTCTACTTTCAGCGATAATATACTTTGAAGGAGAACACTGTAATGCATTCAAGATGGCGTCATATTTCAAGATGGCAGATGCTGAGGTTGGGTACCCCACCCCCCACCCTCTGAAATTATTGTCTAGTGTGTGTAGAATAGCTCTAGCAAATCTGGTGCTTTAATCCAGTGTTTAACGATCCGGCCATACATTTGCCATAATCCACCTTACTAATAGCGCATAACAAATGTTTTTTTTTTAATATTTCAGTTTTGCTTTAATTTCGTACCATAGTATATACAATTTCAAACAATCGTAACTTTGTTACCATTGGAATGGTCATATTCTTGTTAACTAAACTTATGTGTATAAGATGTATGTGCTGTGATATCACAAAGAAAAGGTGTCTACAATCACACCTTGTTGGGGTAGGCCCTAACATTTCCTTATATTAAATCCAAAATCAACAACGCCACGTACCTAATAGTTAATTTCAAATCCATTGGAATCCAAACCAGGTTCTTCTACGAAGGGGATCAGGAGTGGAGAGGTTGAATCATGATCTAGAATTTAGATTATAAAGCACCAAACATAATTTTAATTAATAATTAATAGACACTGTATAGTACTTTATATCAGAGCCCCAGGATATACTATGGAACTAAGTCTCCCCAAACCTTCTATTGGAAGGTTAATCGAGAAACACATAAGTTTTAAAACTACTCCCAAAGCAATAAAACTGACAAAAATGTTTGTTGCACTCGTGAATAAAATCTTTTCTCTTCCAATTCCTATGCCGAGATTAATCCCAACCTTGATGTTTCTAGTTGTCATCACTAGATAAGATTCCCATCCCACTATTAACCTCAAGAAGATGCTAGTCGCAACGAGTTGACAGATCCTGCTGTTGAGTGGTTGAGGGTGATTGGAGGAACAGGGGGTTGAGGGGGATTACTATGAAGGCTTTACATCTCTCTCTAATAGTTGAGCTAAAAACACAGCGTCTTACACCTGTCCAGCCCATATGCATACATACTAATTATGCTAATGAGCAAAGGATAGGGAAGGTAAAATTTAGAGGAAATGTACCTCCACTTTTTGTGGAAAGACACCCTCAGTACACCTGACCGGGATTTTAACCCTGATCTCCCTGTCATTGGCAGTCTAGTCTATTGCGAGAATGACACCTTAGACCATGCAGCCACCAAAGCAGGTCCAAACTACAGTGTATTGAAAGTGAGTTTAAAAACAATACGGCTACAGTAGTATTTGTATAAGGAATCTAAAATTGAATTGGTCATTTAAAAATGCCATATTTCCACTTTTTACCAAAATTCACTTATTCCATTTTCTAATACTTTTGGAAGAAGGATGGTGTGTATTTCATGCAAAGATTCCACTTTAAGAGCTTACTATGTGTTATATCTGTTAGCATTCCTTTATTATTTCTAGAATTATGGCCTCCGACATAATAATTTTCTCTCCTGTAAAATTTTTGGAATTATGGCTTTTTCAAAATGACTGATTCAACTATGGGAGGTTTTCATTTTTGCATGCCAGAGTATTGCCTTTATAAACATTTTGTTGGTTACTTTTATTTTTTACTTTAGTTTTAAATCCCTATTTTGAGCTAGTTCTATCCAGTCCCCCTCATTACACCCTATATCTTTCTGGTCTATTCTAATGTTATCCTCCCATCTGTGTCTAGGTCTTCCATTTGCACTGAATCTCCTGCTTACCGTAACCTACAATATTGGTTTATCCTAACAATGTCATGTGATGAGTACAGGGTATATTACTCATGATTATGTAACCTCCTCCACTTCCCAGTATCTTCATCCCTTTTTGGCCCAAATATCTTCCTAAGCACCGTGTTTTCAAACACCCTAAATTTATTCTCATCATACAAGGTCAAGACCATGTTTCCCACTCATAGAGAACAACCGTTCAAACTATTGTTTTGAATATTCTAAGTTTTACATTTCTTGACAACAGGCGAGATGTTAACAACTCATTGAACATTTCCCGACTACTCTTTTTCTAATTTCCACTCTAATGTTGTTTTTATTAGTTAAAAATGTCCCTGAATATTTTAACTCGTTAACCCTGTCAAATTTCTATATAAGGAAAACTTCGTTTCGCTTATGAGGTAATCTATAATAATAAAAGGAAATGTTTGTGTGCGATGCCCAGCCGGAATGGAGTCCGAATGCACCTTGAAGCTGGATTTTTAAATTTTTAATTAGCTTTTTAACTAGGCTATTTTTAACAAATTTTTGAAGAAAATATTGTTAATCTGATTTAGAATTACGTTTCAGAGATAACTGTGATAAAAAATAAAAAATAAATGTGTATGAAACTGACCGTAATTCTAAGCCATTTTTGGGAGGGCGGGGAGACTTATATAATTCTTATACCACAGTGGGTCACGGTCAACGCCGTGCAGGATGTTCAAGAAATGGTATGTTCATAGAATGAGTTTTAATACCCATCAATTTATTTTATACATTTTATTAATGGTTATTTAACGTGCACTTTCTTAACCAAATAAAAGTTTACGCTGGGATTCCTAAAGAGATATAGATTTTAATTGAGTGAACAATTAATTTAACATGGGTATATAAAAGGTATGACATATTTGATAAAAAATTAAATTATGAATATTTTAGGGTACCTGTGCCTTTAATTAAAAAATAAAAATTTTCTTGAATCCAATAAAATTAACTATAGAAAGAGTTAAACAAAAATCATAGACTTAAGTGGTGTTACTTGACTATATAGAAAGGATACAAAACATATTTTAATTCAAATCTCAGAGTACGAGGAAAATGTAATAAATAAAAGAGTGCTTGGGAAGAAAAAAGTAACTAACTAACATGATGGATAGTTTAAAGTTTTACAATTGTATAAAGGATATTCTGGAAGAATTTGGGAATTTATACATTTAGATTGTCAATCTGATATCAAGGAGAGTAGTACTATTAGTGTATGTTCAGTCTTCAATAGTAAAGCTAAGCTAGACCAAAAATATTGGTTAGCAAAAAGGTATATAGAGCTTCAATGATAAAAATAATAGGCTTCCTTAACTTCGTGATGAAAATGTACATGCAAAAAGCAGTACAAAAAATATCCAAATTGTGCCAGTAAATTTGGAAGAGAATATACCCACTTCGATTTTAGCAGGAAGATCATGATATAATGTATAAAATTTTCAGAATTTGCAAAGCGCTACTAATAAAATGGTGAGAATTTGAAAAGGCAGATAATTATGATAATAAATAACATCAGGAAGATTTTATATTTCAACTCAAATAAGCTCATCTAAGATTATAAATGGGATATAAGAGTGATTAAAATTAATTAAATATAATTAGAAATATAAAAATAATAGTAAATTCTAGGAGATAGGCAAGTAACACCACGAATTAAAAAACTGTCGCAATACAAACCAAATAGTTGAGTTTGGTAAAAAAAAAAAACTCAAATAGGACAAAAAGTATATTTAGTTTAAAACCCAGTTACGCATATCAGTAGTGGGGAACTTCAAGTAGGACATAAGGTATATTTAGTTAAGACCCAACTATGTATTGCAGTAAAGGAAAACTTTTTAAATTGGACATAAGGCATATTAAGTAAGATCCCATTAGACATCACAGTAAAGGGATTCACAATATCAGTGACCTAAAACCCTACTATATAAAATCGGCTTATCAATAATAATCAAATGTAACATCTATATGTTAATCAACTATTACTTTTTTATTAAATTAAATAATTTTGTTTTAAATAAAACATAGCTATAGTGATGAGAATTTAACCCTCCAATAAAAGAATATTTATTTTCCTAATTGCCTAGATAACCTGTATTTTATCGGTTATCTAGAATATAAAGGGCCTTAATACTTTCATTTATGAGGAAGTGACTTAAGAACATAAGCATTTTGTGCAAAAAGAATCTAGTTTTAAGTATAGTATTAAAATTAATATCTTAAATTAAAGTAATGCTAAAATGACAATGTTTAGATCACTATATGTAAAATGTTAATAGAATTAGGTAATGATTGAGAAAATAACTAAACTTTGAGAAATAAAAGTACACAATGGAGGCTTAGAGAGCTAATTAAATATCATTGTTAAATTCTTTTATTGAATTAAATACTGCATTAAATTTTGTTTCAATAAAATTTCAACTTAAATTTAAATTTCATTTTAAAATTCAGTAAATTATGGACAACTTGAATAAAAATTAGTGAATCATCAGTAATTAACAACACCTTGATTTAAATAATATTAAAATGTATAAAAAGTAAATATTTTAAATTTTAAAAACCTTTTGAGCCGATATTAAGCCATATTGTGTTCGTCCCTTTTCTATGTTTCTATCCACCTTTCCTGTACCTTCTTGCAGATGTAATAAAATAATTAATGTAGTAATAGTTACTAAACAAAAATTTTCCAAGGAATAAGACTTTAGTAGCAAGTAAATTTTATTCATTGACTAAATAAAATATATAAACATTTACATAGATTTGATAGTAAATAAATTTTATAATTCTTTATTGAGGAGGTAAAATCTCAGGAAAAACATAATACATTAAGCATAAAGCAATATTGTAAAATTTAATTTCATTTAATGTTTACTTAATTTATAAAAAAGTTTATACATTTTGTGTAAAAATGTATATTGGTAACATTTTGACATGGCAGCTTAATCAATTTATTCAGTTTATTCTCGAATATCGCAACATGTCAGGGTTCCTACACAAAACCATGAAATTTTTTCCAGGACATTTCAAGGATTTTTTTCAATTCCTCCAGGACAAGTGTACAAAGTAATATTGGCAAAATACACATCAGTACATATATATATATATATATAATGCAGGCTCCCAACTCCCCTTCCCACACCACCCACTGGTTTTTTAATGTATTCCATGACACAACAAGTTTTTCAAATAATTAAAACATAAACTTACTTGCAACTAATCATGGGTGAAATGTTGGTTTCCCCTTTCACAGTGATGAGTTTAAAGGTCGTGTGCAGATAAAATCAATCAGTTTAGAAAGTAATATGTATGAAATAAAGTGCATTGAGCAAAAACAATTGAAGGACTCAGTGCAAAAACGGGGTGGTTCCACTTTTACTCACTTGTCTCACTTTCGGACGTGACGTTATTTTGGTCTTGTAAGGAAGTGATGGCACTGTAGAATATAAGTTCATTTGGTGATGGGTATTTGTTTGCCAACTTAAGACTATCTTTCCGCTGATATTTTGTAACTTTGAACCTTTCTCTAGACTTGTTAGTGACAATATTCTTGAACATAGGTGAGAAATGGTCCTTAAAATTAATAAACCTATCCTGAGTTGTATTGGTGAGTTTGAAGTGTTTGCTACCAAGTTTCGCCACTCTGATGGTAAATATACACGTTCTCGTTTCCTTTTCTCCCTCTCGATCACACGGGAGGAAACTGTCCACGTTTTGGAAATCTATGTGTGATTGTATCAAATCGTCCCACCTTGACCACTGTGTATAGGAACTATACTGTCAGATTATTTTTGTTTTGGGCAATACAGTTGTGACTAAACAAGAATACCTGTTCGACACCTTTGTCCAAAATATTTCCAAAATAATAATGTAACACACTAATAACTTCATTCTGTCCTTTATGGCCAACAGTTTCGCCATAAAGGAGAGAATAGCTTTTAGAGCTACTGGCTTCATGAATACAAAAAGAGTAGACTCACAGCTTCCTAATATAAAATACATCGCCAGATGGTAGCACAGGTAGTGTAAGGTTCTGTTGAAAATAAAATGCGATGGTTTCCACATCAACATGTTCTTTGGCTAATTTTGATTTATTTCGAAGATTTCCGTAGAAAATCTCCGCTCTCCTAAGATTAAGCTCCTTTTCTATCCTCAACTCTCTCCTTTACATTAGTCAATATCTTAATTTTATTTTGAGTAGTGTCACAAGTAGTGCGAGTAGTAGTCACAAGTAGGATAAGCGAATGAAAGTCTAAAGTTCTTGTTAAAATAACTATTATAAAAGTGGTTTGGTTTAATAGGTTTTCCATCTTGTAGTAACAAGTACTGCTCTGGTTCATATTTTTCTAGGTACAGAGTGTGCATCTTGGCAATTGATAGGTCAGACGAAAGGTAATATTTCTTCAAGTTATCACTCCAAGAATAATGATATTTTCTCCCAGGGAATGACCGAATATGTTGGTCCACTTGGTTCACCAGATCATCATAGATTTTATTTGGTCGATATTTGTGTTTTCCTCGTTGCTCTTTAGGGCTACATACATTTGACAATATGTGGTTTCCTAGTAGTTCAACTCTTTTGTACGAGATGCCATGAAATGCACAAAATGCCTTCTTGCAGACATGTTCAGTGCAGTGGTTCCTAGACTAACCTAAAAAAAAAATCTACCTTACACACTTTACATTAATCCGTGGTGCACCCAGGGGGGCAAATGGGGTAGTGCCAACGCCCCCCAGACCCAAATTAATTTAATAAATACTTAAAATACACAACGTTGAACTATAAAATCTAGCACTGAAGATGTGTTAAATGCATTTAATATAATTTTCAAGAATTTGCCAAGCGAAGCATCTAATTTTCAAAAATTTACCAGGGGACGACAGATAAAAATAGTTTCTATAGTCATTCAATTTTCCAAAATTTGTCAGGAAAAGACCATTTCCAATAGTTTATAGAAGAAACTAATTTTTGAAATAAATCAGATGAGTAGCAATTCTAATAGCTTTTAGAGGCATTTAAATTTCAAAAAATGTATAAGAAATTCCCTACAAATGCCATCTAGTTGCAGATACTTTTTTTACATTTCACTGGAGAGGGTCTTTGGACTCCCCTTTGGGTTGTAGGACAAGCTCCTTATAAAACCATTATTTTGCTAACTATTCCCTCCATTCCCCTTCTCCTCAAACTATTGTTTTAGTTCTAGCTAACACCTTGATTGTTTGCCCCCTAAGGGAAATTTCTGGATGCGCCACTGGTAGCAATAATAAAATGTTTTACTATGGGGTAGCCCTCCCCCATCTTCGCTCTATTGCTCTCTGTTATAAGAATCTTGAATCACTTTATTTCTGAGCTTATTGAAAGACAATAAAAATGTTCTGCTTCATATCATCAGAGCACCTTTCTAAACACTTTCGTCTACAGTTGCACGGTTGACCAAGCTGCCTTCCTAGAATAGCTTTACCACCCCAGCTTACATGTGGCTTTTTTATTTATGAAACACTTATTTGAGCAAAAAGTGGACCTACCTCCTTTTTGCACGGAGCCCTTCAATTTGTAATAAAAAATGTTAGAATATCAGGAAAATGGCAGAGCACAAATAAAAGTAAAAACACTAACACTTACACACATTTCAATATTTTGATGCTATTTTAGCATTTTATTTATTACAAATCAGTTTAGAAAGTATATGTTAAATATCAAAAATCAATAAATCACTTGCAAATAATTATTGTTATATTAATTATGTTTTAATTACTTTTTATTTCTAAGGTACAAATATACCATATATCTTTGATTCTAAGACCCATCAATTATAAGACTCACCTTAATTTTTCAGTACCACCAACAAATAAAAGCTTTGATTCTAAGAAAATAAATACAAATAAAAAGCTAAAATTCTCTATTTATAAGAAATATTGTTATTATAGAATTAAATTTACTAACAACATTAGTGTATTTTTAATCAGAAGATATGTTATTCTCACTCCCTTCTGAATCATATTTATATTTAGCACCGCGTCTTACTACCCGTTCGGGTTATACGCCTAATTACGGTAATGGATTAGGAATTGTGAGGGTTGAATTTAGAGGAAGTGAACCCGCATTTGCGTGGAGGGAGAGTGGAAAACCATTTAGGAAAATTCCAGTTCACCCGACCGAGATTCGAACCTCGATCTCCCCGTCCTCGGCAGTCGAGCTCAACACGACTAGCGCGTTAGCCAACTACGCCACCGAGGCGGGTCCTTCTGAATCAGTATTAGCCTGATTCTTCTGAACCATCTTTATCTTCACTACCCTTTAGTATATCATCTTCTGAGGCATCGAGAGCATTGGTAAAAAAAAAGACCTGTGATTATAGGACTCCATCAATTCTAAGACGCACCCCGTTTTTAGAGATGTTCAAAGGAGAAAAAATGTGCATCTTAGAATCAAAGAAATATGGTAATAAAGATTATCTAATTTTTACAATAATAATTTACTGTCATGTTTAAAAAAGTGTACAATCGGGTGAATAGGAGTATGTTTTGGAATATTTTAAGAGTATGGTGTGGAGGCGTGGTTATTAAATGCAATTATGGCGGTATGTGATGGAAGTAAAGGCTGTGTTAATGTGGATGGATCTTTGAGCGAATGGTTTGACATTGAACAGGGTGTTATGCAAGGTGGTGTCTACATGGTTGTTTAATGTATTCATGGATAAATGTATGAGGGATGCTTGTGAGGACGCAGTTGGTTTACAAATGGACAAGAAGAATGTGAGAGTGCTGTTATTTGAAGATTATGCTGTATTAATGGCAGGGAATGAAAGTGACTTACAAAATGCATTAAATCGTTTGAACGTGGCGACAGACAGAATGGATCTTCGTATAAATGTCTATAAAACTATGGTATTGATTTTTGAAGGACAGATCAGGAAATGATTGTCAACTTAGTATAAATGGATAACTGTTAGAACAATTGAATGATCTTGTGTATCTGGGCAGAATGTTCTATAAAAGTGGAAGGATTGGTCTAGATGGTGAAATCTACAGACGGGTGAATGCATCTCGGAGAGTAGTTGTATGTATGTGGACTATTGCAAAGAATGAAGTAGTATTGAAAAGGTAAATTGTATGTGTATATAAAATTGTGCTAATGCCAACGTTTTTTGATGGATGTAAAGCATGGGTTTGTCAGTCAAAACACAAGAGCAAGGTAAATGCGAATGGTATGAAATATCTAAGAAATATGTGTGGAAAAACTTGTATGAACAGAGTCAGTATCGAATGGGTGTGTTTTGATAGGGAATCCATAAGTAAATGTGAAAGAAGCAAGCATCTTATGTTGGTTTGGACATGTTCAGAGGATCGAATGAAGCAAATATGAAGGTATAGTGTGAGGATCAAAAGGAAGGGGTTGGCCATGTAAAATGTGGCAAAATGTTGTAGATGAATATGTGAAAAAGAGCAACATTAAGAGTTTAAGAATAAACGAGCATGTATGACTCAGTGTATGGATGTTGTTGAAGCGAAGGAAGTATGCAAGGATAGGGAAGTTTGGAGAAAGTTAGTGATGCTGGATTAAGTACAAAGTTATATTCACAGTTTCTTGCCTACATATTAAAAAAAGGGGGACAAAGTAATTTTCAGGACAACCTAGAAAATTTCAGGAAAAGATTGGAAAAATGAGAAATTCCATAATATTTTCAGACCTGGAAGAAATGTTTTAAAATTCCAGGACATGTAAGAACCCTGCATGTTCATTCAGCTCAGAAATAAGGGGAAGTAGCTGCAATGAAATAGATTTTAACTTCATAACAGCTTTAATCAAAAGTTCCCACCCTTAATATATTTTAAATTAATGAATAATTTTCAGATGATAAAACTCAATGCATCCACATGTGATAGGAAATCTTTTCACATACCTGGGTGATCATTCATTTGTTTTAGTAGTTGATTACAACCAAGCTATTTTGTTCACAGTCCCCCACCTCTACTGCGAATATTGTGAAACAAAATAGCTTCGAGAACATTCTCTCTCTCTCTCTCTATGTATATATATATCCCCTTCTGGAACAACTAGACATGGTTCAGCTTAAAGAAAGACAGAAAGAATATACTAGAACAATTTCTTTCGGACCATATACTCAAAAAGAAGGTTCCTCTTTTCATTTTGACCACAACCTTCCTGAGAAGCGGTCTGCATTAAACTAATCTTTAATTTTAATTCGGTCCACAATCTTATAGCTAGTAATTGTCACCCGTCTCCTGCTCCGTCTTATCCTCGTAGGCCTAATGTTTGTCAGGATGTGTTCTGGCCAAGGATGTGTAGGGGAGTGTATATATGATTGTGTGGGTTCGAGATTGAAGTTCTACCTGGGTTTTATGGCTTTTATTAGTACTACTCTACAAATGTGATGTTGATAAGTGGTACTAAAAATATGAAAGAATTGAAAAGTCTATTTAGAAGTTACGGTGTCCTGGTGGTCTAGGGGTAAGGTGTAAGGCTTTTTTGCTAGGGGTCTGGGGTTCAATCCCCGGTCCCGGCAGAGATTTATCTGATTGCCAAACCTTCCTTCATCTCTGACAATACGTGTATTAATCATAACTTGTGAATGTGTGGAATCCCAGACCTCCACCGTGGTTCGGATCCCACGTTAAACTGTAGGTCTTCCATTTAATCTCATAACCACCCTACCATTACACATTAGCGTAAGTGCGTACAACCCGAACAGGTAGTAAGACACAGTGATGATAATAATAATAATTATTATTATTATAAATTTATGGCAGAACAAAGTTTTGAAAGGAATAACCAATGCTTGACTGATCTCTGGGTGTTCCTACACGGTTTACGAACCCTGCCACCTTGGGCTCTAGAGGTAGCCCCCAATACAAGTACTGATGTGCCGGCGTCCTAATCCGCGTAGCCCCCAAAATAGACTCGATGGTGATTAGTCAGCCTAGTTATCTGGGATACACTGCTATTTAACCTGGCTTCTGGACATATTAATTTCAAATTTTTACCTGACTTAAATTAAAACGGTCCATGGTGCATTGAGCTATCTAGGCTTAACTGCCGCATCGTGTGTACAACATAATTATCTGGAATCAACTGCTTTTGAATTAATAAAAGTTTCTGCAAATTAACATTCTTCACGTGTAAGTAGCATCAAAACCGGACTCCTTTCATTATCCCGACGGATCCTAACAAGAGACTCAACAAGAAAGTGAACAACAACGCCCTGAGAAAACCTTCTCCCCTACAACTTGAATTCGACATTGTAGGGATTCCAACTCAGGACTCCACGTAAGGTAAAAGCAACAGCTTTACATACTCCTTTGTATATAATTTAGGGGTTCGGGGCAAAAACATGATAACCCTCATTGAGATGGGATATTTTCACTATTTAAACATCTATAAAATCCTGAAATCTAGCTATAAATATAAGTAGAATATTCATGGATATTAGTGATCCTCAAGTTCTTGACTAACTATAAAAACAACTTATAGTTCAAGGTGTGTGCAAACAGAATTCACTGCTAACTTATTTTGTCGCCAAATGAGGGTTATCATGTTTTTGCACCGACCCCCTCAATTATAATCTTGCTAAAAACTAAAATCCGTTTTACTGAAAAAATGAATGTAAATATAACAAAATCTAAGGGGATGAAGATGCACCAGCAATTTTCTAGAAGAAAAACCACTGCATGTGCAAGTGATTTGTTCAACTATTTACTAACGTAGAATCATAATGCAGACTTTTTTACTGGCATTGGAGATCTCTTAAGGAACGCAAAACTACCTAAGGACGAATCAAACCAAGGAAAATGAAATTTAATTTTAGGATATATTTTAAAAACAGACTCATAAGAAATATAAACATTTTACTAGAATAACATACAAAACTGTGACAAGTAAAAAAATAATTAACTATTTAGTTTTAAAAAATAACACACATTCAATAATGTTAACATCTCTTTAACAACAAAATCACATAACGACCACATTTGGTTAATACTATTACACTATGAGACAGCTAAAAATATCATTTTAATAAACACAGTCAACTACTGCCAATTGAAATAAGTAATTAATCATTCTGTGTTTATTTTCCTGTTTCTAATATTAGAAAAGAGTTTTTTTTAAATACAATGGATGTGTAAATCAACCAACTAAATCTCCTTTAGTATAGAGGGATCCACTGTGGCCATATAGGTCACAAACGATGAAGCAATGTTCAAAAAGGGTGGGGATAGTGATGGAATACTTCAGTTCTTCAGTTCTCAACTAAGTGATAATAACCAGTTGTTCGTTAATTATGTCACATTTATATGTATTGGGGACACCAAATGGATCCAGACTAATTTGTGTGATTAAGTGAATATTGATATCAAAAGCTGGAAAAAATGAATCAACCCATCACTTATTTGAACCAAGAGAAATAATTCCAAAGCTTATACATCATATTTTATGTAAATACCCAAATTTATCATATGTGTGTCACATTTTCCTTAGAAGCATTGTTACAGTCCATCTATGATAGGAGTGTTGGTAACTGACAGTTACAGTATATCTATAGTAGGAGTGGTGGTAACTGACAACTGGCAGAATATCTCTTTGCAAACTTTAGCTGAAAGTCATTAATGTGGAAATAGTTATTATTTCTATTAATATTATATTATCAACACAAAGTTTTACCAAACACTTTTAATAATTTAGATAATTAATATCAAATATAAAGATCATTCAAATTTCGTTAACATAAATACCATTATTTTATCTGTTTGGTAAGCTAACAATTTCAAAACTCACACAAACCTTCATTGTTTTCCAATAATTCTTTGATGAAGTAAATTGCACCTAAAATTAATTCTAACACTTCGAAATTTTTTGTAGGCATGTCTAAATATGATTTAAAAAAAATTAAAACCTACTTTATTTATAAATTGATTGTTTTTTGACACCAAAAAGGTTAAATATAGCTTAGTTCATCTTTAACCTCAAATCAATATGATAAAATAAAACCTAAATTGTGAATATCTGTCAAAGAGAGCAGTTCATTCTTGCAAGATTTAATGGTTATTAATTATTATTACTATAGTAAATTGTTACTTTGGTAAATACCACTAAGTGACGTTTTCAAACAAGCACTATATAAACAGGAAGAGAGAGAAAAGGAACTATAAAAGAGATGAGGGTGAAGCAGAGGAGCACAAAGAAATAACAGAAGAGGAGTAAAGCGGTGGAGAGTGTATTTAAGAAGATGAGACTGAGAAAATCATCAGTTGTGGACAAACTAACTGTGGAAATGATGAGAGCTGCAAGAGAAGCAGGAATACAATAGTTATACAGGATGTTGAGAGTTGTTTGGAAGGAATAAAAGGTACCAGAAGACCTGAAGGTGGAAATTATAGTAGAAAGGATACAGGAAGAGGTGTAAAAATTATAGGAAAATAATTCTATGCATATATATACAAATTTATGAGATGATACTGGAATAGAAAATGGATAGAAGTTAGAGAGCACGGATTTAGGTAACAGAGGTTTGCTACATAACAGCTGAATTTGGGAAGGACTTGGTAATAGTATTTATGGATGTGAGATGTGATAGTGTTGTTAGAAATAAAGTCTGGAAAGTGATGGAGGAGGCAGAAGTGAAAAGAAAAGTTGTTTTAAGAGTAAAGAGTAGGTATGAGGATATCATGAGTTGTGTTAAGACAAAGTGGTTTCAAATAAAAATGGAATGAAGCAAGGAAGTGATCTCTCACCACTACAGCAGCAAGGGAAGTTGTACTATAGGTGTGTAAAAAACCTGCTATGGAGAAGATAGGTGCACTTGAAGTGTAATGAAGTGTTGTACAGGGTGTACTTTGTAACCATGGTCACATAAGCAGCAGAAACATGGACAGTGAATGTAAGAGAGACTAAGAAGGGGAGGCCATGGGAATGAAGTTTGTGAGGAACATGTTAGCTGTAACGAGGAGAAACAAGATCAGGACTGAAGTTATCGAGGAAAGAGTGAGGGTACAGGGAATACATGAGATAGTCGAGGAAGTAAGGCTGAGATGGTATGAGCATGCAATAAGGATGGAGAAGGAGAGAACATGAATGAGAATGATAAAGATGAAATATGTATGAAAAGAATTGCAAGGGAGACCAAGAAAGAGATGGGAAGAGCAGATACCAGAAAGTGTGTAAGTGAGAGGAGAAGAGTGGAATCGATTAATAGATTAAGAATGGAGGAAGTAATGATAAAGATGACAACCATAATGCTCTGAAAATAAGACTCACCACTAAATGAGATCATTCTGATAGAAGTAACAAAAGTTGATCCACAAAATTGGATCTCTTTGATAGTGATCCAAATACCACATATTTCCTTTCTAGTTCCCTATTGCTCAGTTTCTGTGTATTTTACTAGCGAGATTTTAAAAATCACATCATAGCTGTCTCAATCCTTGGCTGAAAGATGGTATTTTATCTACATGAAATGACTCCTTACAATGTAAACAATAAGTCTTTTAAACCTCGTCTAAAATTCAGCGGCTTTCGTTTCAAATGTTTTCAAAATTTATCCCCCATCTATTGGTCAAAACCGTTACTAATAGTGAGAATAAAAAATTAGTGCAAGTATTAATTGTTTCCTAAATTTAGAATCTTAATCATGGCCGATAATGTAAACAATAACTTGTTGCAGTGTGAATATTACAATTTCAGTAATAAAATATGTGCATAATACAAGAAATTGGAAAGTAAGAGGTACTTTGGGTGTATACTATACACGCAAATAAAAGTTAAAAAAAATTAGCTTTTCTAAAATTATGTATCTTAATTAATTTTACAGTTACATTAGATTTATAACAAATTTAACAGAGTCCAAAGGCCCCAGGATTAATTCCCGTGTCCAGGTGTATTTTTAAATTTATTTGAATATGTCTTATTAAGGTTATTAGTTGAAGTTTTTTCATTCCTTGTTGAAATGAGCTTGAATTCAATACAATAAATATACACTTTTAAAAGTTAAAATCAAAATCAAATGAATACTCAAAAATAATTTAAAATAAAGTTTCTAGATTGAAATATGACTTAAAATAAAGCAAAACAGTATCTTAGAAATTACCGTTGCATTAATGTTTTACAATTGTGTAGCATTTCTTTGTTCCATCTTAATAAGACAAATTGTAAACCAGGATTAGAGGGAGGAAGGTTTGAGATGCCTCAAGTATCCGACTACCAGGTCTCTGTATTACTATGGTTTAGTAACACAATTATTGTGAACTCTCCAGCCATACATTCTCTACTTTCATACAAGGAGACAATTTCAACCCTGTTTCTCAGGTGGTTGTTGTAGCCTGCATTTCACTCCTTGAAATATAGAAAATTAAATAAAAATGTTCAAATTATAACTTTGCATACACATACTCACCCCTAAAACAAACATATAATGTGATTAGTTTCCAACTCTGCCTCAAAATACATTGTTTTAAAAATAAATCATCATACATAGGCTACTATTATTTAATTTTACAAATGTTAAACAAATAAAAATCCAATCACTTCCAATCTAGAGCTCAGCTATTAAATGCACCATACTAATAAAAAGGAGACTTTTCTGCCAGATATTCATCTTTATGTGTTTAAAGTGCTAGGCTGAATCATGGAGGGAAATCCAGCACTTACCTGAGTTATGCTGGAGTAGAAATTGTTTGGATAAAACATATATTTAATAGGGATATGCAAGTTTTCGGATTTTCGAACCAAGCCGGAAATAGCTACTTGAGCTCGTGATTGACATATTTATGGGCTTGCAATTTCAAGCTTGTTGAAAAAGGGGTGGAGTATGAGAAGAACCCAAATAGGGTATTGTGCAGATGACCATTGGAATGTTAAGTTCAGAGAGTAAATAAAGAAGAAATAGGAAAGGCATCTATCTATTTGTAAGGCTGTTAGAACACAAATAAACTTAGTATCAAGTTCAGCTGAATGCAAAAATCATTAATGCTCTAACAGCTAACTTCTCTCTCGGGCAGAAGGTCGGCACCAAGTGAACAGCTGTACTCTAGGCGATGTTGAATTATATCAACATTAATGTTTCTGTTACTATTACAGTATATTTAAAAACAAGTAAACATTTTTTATTTTAAATATTTGTTTATTGCATTAAAAAAATCCAAATAATATTATATATTTGCTTTTCATTAACATAATTAAGTTTTAAGTTTGCGATCGAGTCAGATTAAGAAACTTGAGCTTGTAGACCCCTAGTTTTTACAAATGAGGTGTCGTTCTTGGACTAGATAGATAAACTAGTTGTATTCCAGTTGCTAGATGAGGTTTTCAGGATCACATGTATTGTGACTTTTAATAGGGGAGCTACTATATAATTCCAAGAACTTCATCTAGCAACTGGGATGCAACCAGCTTAACCCTTTGAGTGCCAAGAGAAATGATAAAAAAATGTGCTAAAAGTCCCAAGCTATTTTCCTGAAAAATGCAGGAGTTTGTTTAATTTTTAATAACTCATTAGTCTTTGAACTTCTTCCATTCAAATAATGTAATCAAATTAATATTTCCACATGAATAGTACCATAAAATTATAGTGGATAATTTTGTGAGAAGTTGGTCAGGGAACCTGGGAAAATAGTCAGGGAAAAGTCAGGGAGAATTTTTTTACAAATATTGTAGGAACCCTGTTATTAGTCTTTAAACTTCTTGCACTCAAATTTTTACATAAACTAGCTAACATGCTTGCCAATTTGATTATATAACTATACATATATATGTTTTTAATTTTTATACATAATAAAAATCACTAGCCAAGATATTTTTTTTAAAATTACCGTTTTATTCAACATAAATTTTTAAGCTTTGAAAATGTAAATAGCTTGAAATAGAATAAATAACTGAAAATAACATAAAAAAAAAACTGAGTAAATAACAAAGTTTACCAAAAAAAACTAACTTTAGATCTTACACTAAAATTGGATTATGCGTAGCAGCTGTTTCAGTGACCATCAACTTTAGCAGGGTTATAGTAAAATAAAGTCTAAAATAAATAATTGGGTTGAAATCAGAACAGGAGGGGGAGGGGACTTCAAACCTGGTACTTCTGCATGAATATGAAGAGGTTAGGGTGGATTATCCTGATCATCAAGATTTATTTCATCCCTTTAGGAATAACTAGTATTCACACTCGTGTCATCAATGTCAGCTGCCACTTCTACTTGTTCCGATCTTTCACTTTCACTAGATTATAATTCCTGTTCAGTTTCATTATTTCATTATTTACAAATTCAGAATCACTGCTTTCAGAATCGCAACAAATTGATCACTCTCACTTGAGCTATCAATAAATATTGCAAGTATTTCTGTGTTCTTGAATTACAGCTTTCCTCTTGGTAACCATGTTTACAAACAAGGCCAAAGATAAAACTCTTTAAATAGTAAAAAGTTATAAAATAATTTTCATGCTCGATCTATTGAAACTCTAAGTGCAAAGACAAATAAAAGTAGCTTGAACATATGAGAATGCATTGGAAATAAAATCTATTCTATCTGTTAACTTAATACTGAACCAAGAGCACAAAAACATGGGATCGCTGTGAGCGACGCTGGCAATTTTAGCAAATATTTCATGCATCGCTCTGAGCAACGTTGGCACTCAAAGGGTTAATCTAGTTTCTCGCAGCTAACTTACTAATGTAAAGTTCACTGTTCCACCTCAAATAAAACTTGTTGCAGCCCTCACAGGAGTTTAATATTTGTATTATCATACACCTGTATTTCCACTTCAATCACAATAATGTTTTTATTTAACATAATAAGATTACAAATCAAGTTAGTCACTATTAAGAGGAAATAAATCTGAAAATAATAATATCAAAAAGGTAAAGTAATTAATTTATTTTCTGAACATGAGGAGAACACAAACTTCTTTTAAAAATGGGTCATTATTTAAATAGGCTTAGAAATACTAAATAGGATTAAATAATATGAAATTTTTAGTGTACATGGCTATTCAAAATAGTAAAATGCAGACAAAGCTACAGGAAAGAGGGAAAGGAACAAATTATTTAATCTTTTTTTTTAATTATTTACAGTACTTTGTTTTTTGTACCTTCTTTCAAAAAATGTTATACTCTTGTAACAAGCATGGGTTTTAAAATCCCGACAATAATCCAAACTGGTCCTTTAGGCAATACAGATCGTAAAAGAATGACTAAATCTGCTACGGAAGATGGATTGTTTCACCGAAAGACCGCCATGTGATATAAATGGTGATCAATTGTCACTAACAATGTGTTCAGGTAAACCAAACCTCGCAAAGATCTGTCTTGAATGAGCAATGGTTTGACGATACCTCTAACACTTCCAACCATTTAGTATATGCATCTATGATAACAAGATACATCTTAGATTTGAATGGACCCATAAAATCTACATGTAACTTAGACCATGGTTTATTTGGATAATTCCAAACATGTAACATACTCTTTGATGGATTTTGTCTTTCCAAGAGACAGGGTGCAACGCTGTGAGCGACGCTGGCAAGTTTAGCAGATATTTCGTGCATCGCTCTGAGCGACGTTGGCACTCAAAGGGTTAAAGCTGTTTTGTGTCACAACAGAAACACCATGAAAAATAATTAATGGTCACTGAGATGACACAAAGATCAAATATAAATAAGTAGCTTTACTGTCAAATGCTGAAAACAATTATCTTGACTTTAATTAGTGCTAGAGCACCAAATAAATCTGCAGCCCTTCACAAATAAAGATACGGGAAGTGGCTCAGCAATGTATCACCAAATCCAGACAAACTCCTCTACTTCCTACCGGCACACTTATCATTTAAACCATTTGAATGTCACAATAATTATATGTACTGTTATATATCACAGATGCATAGTTTTATATTTATCTATCTAGTCAAAGTGCACTACTAACAAGAAATAAAACTAACCTTGCAATCCAACCAAGAACAACAATTCACTCTCTTTAAATGAAGAAGCCGTCTGTGGCAGTGAAAGATTATATTTAGAAAATGTGTTTTATTCAATGGCATTTTATGTCAACAATTTCTACTCCAGCATTACTCACAATTTAAGATATATGCATTTTTATTGTTACTGTGATTATAAAAACAATACTAGTTTTACTTTATGTAGTGACTTTCAAGAACCGATAACAAATTCAAGTGTCATATGACTCAAATGTGTATTAAAATGTGTAGGATTGTAAAAATAAGATAAATAGTTACAATATGTGTGAACTTAAATGCAGCATTGACTGATTAAGTTGGAACTTTAAACCCTATTTTTATTTTCATATTCACAGCCTACCTTAACAAATGATAAAACACTTAATAAAACAACATTTATGAGATAAGATTTGGCTATCATGTCAAAACAAGACAAACGACATATTATACTATAACAATGACAATGTTATATAAAACCTTAATACAATATATCACGAGTGTGCTAAGCCCACTTTTTAAATCTGAATTAAACTCTAGTTAAATATATGAAATATTCTCAAAGATGAATCGAAGTTAGAATATTTTTTGTTAATTGTTTTATGCTAGACATGTTTTGTTACACAGTTAGTATTTGTAATATTTTGCTTTATCACAACATGCAATTTGATTACTTTAGATTTTTTCTTATGAATATTAATTTGTACTGTATATAACAGCTCGGAATGGCAATAGTAAACATAGCTGAGAATTAAAGCTGTCAATTGTCAAAGTAGATTTTTTTTCTAAGTGAAGTTGAAGCAGATATTTGTTTTGAAGCCAAGTCTAAGTTACAAAGCTTTGCACACTCCTATTATAATACATTTTTCATTAACAAATGCTCTTCTTCACTAAATATGGCCCACATTATATTTATAAGCAGATGTAGAATGTATACAGCAATATTATTAATGACCTATTACACACAAGCATACATTTATTGAGCTATGAATTGTTTAATATGTAACACCAACATTTAGATATGCTTACAGATTTCAGAGTTTCTCAGCAGCATTTTTAAAACATCGAAAGCATACCAGTCATTTTATAGCTTGATGAGTGCAATTTTAATGTTAATCCCAATTTATTACTTAACATATTAAGGTGTGGCAAAAGGGAGTGCAAGTATTTTTACAGTTTTTGTAAAATTGACATTTTTTGGTCAAAATATCAAATATTTCTCCAGTAGCAACATAAAATTTAGTTTTCTGCACATGCTAATATCAACAAATCTTGAATATCTGTCAAGGGTGTCCTGGAATTTTGTCAAAACTTTTTCTCTTCATTTAAAAAGTTTTGACAAAATTCCAGGACACCCTTGACAGATATTCAAGATTTGTTGATATTACCATGTGTAGAAAACTAAACTCTATGTTGCTACTGGAGAAATATTGAATTTTTTTTTGCTAAAAAAATGAAATGCTATAAAAATTAAAAAAATTACTCACACTCCTTTCTGCCGCACTTTATTAGGTAAAGCATAAATTAAAATTTAACTGTTTCGTCACTGTTTAAACGTAATTGAACCAATATGGGTTTATCTATGATGTATAAAGTATTTTATAAAACAACATATATATGTTTAAAACATGTTACCAAAGTAATGAGAAAAATAGCGTAACAAAGTCTGTAATTTAATGAAGTCCATACTCTTATGTTTCACAAAGTATAGCGAGATAGCAATGCTTCAAAAGATGGTTGATAATCAGAATGCAGATAAAAATTATTCATAAAACAGTTACACAAACTATTTAAATAGCACTGTAACTTTTATACCAGTGCATTGTAACTTACATGTCAGATTATCATGAATGATGCATGGACTTATCATTTAAAAGATTGTCCATTACAGCCATTAATATTCAATTTCAATATTTCTAAGTAACATATAATTATACTCGTGTTTTAAAAATGCGTAAGCTTAAATACTTATTTATCTTCAGAGGGAACATTTGAGTTTTTTTGGAAGTGGCCAGGAAAATTTTTATAATAAAAAAACAGCAATAACCAAATATTTCACAGATTTATGTAAAAAGTATAGTTTAAGTGTGTAATTTATCAAATTTTACAACACCCTATGGAACCATGAGTCATGTATTTTGCTTTGTTCATAAATCTTGCCTTAATATTTGACTAACAAACATTCTTGGAGAAAAATAACTAATCACATACTGTATAATTATAATAAATTTGAAAGACGTCATAAACATGGACAAATGCCACGTCTGTCAGACTAGGACTACCAAGCTATGTAAAATATTAATTTTTGTTGCCTATTGTTGAACATTATCTTGAAACCAAATTTTATAGTTATAAGATTAAAATTTAACTTAATATTTTGGAAAATAACCTATTATTTACTTTGTGACAGAAAAAAAGTATGTGAATTATGTTTCAGTATGTAAATGTTTTACTTGGCCTAATTGTTTCAAGGGTCTTGATTAAACCTTAATCAAGTACTGTATATAGATACATATTTTTATCAGGAAATATGTACAGTCTGTTAACAAAAAAGATTGATGTGTCCATCAGACTGTATAAGATTGTTCATTCAGAGAGAGAGTCTAAACTAAGAGGAGGACTGGTCTCAGAATGGACAGGCGAGTGTGATATCCTCTGTGGAGCTTTGAACTCTTTCCTAAGAGTTCCTCTCAGTCGTGGCAGTACCAGTGGACTCAGAGGGGGAGGGTCTCCATAAAGTTCCAGTTTGATGAGTTTGCGCTCGGCTGCTGAGGGGGGCTTGATGTCTTCAGCATTGTTATTTAGAGGTTTGTGCAACGGTGTTACCAACTTGGATGTTCTTGTTTGGCGCAATGGTGATGTCGAGTTGGCTGCCTTATAAGGCACTGGAGTTGTTACTTTATTAGTCTGCTGCAATAGTGACTTGAGTTTGTCTTTACAGGACGAAACAAACTCTCGTAAATCCTAGAACAAAATTGCATAATCAATAAAAGCAGCCAAACATTTAGTTTGTAATGAAAGACACTATCGGAGATATAGGCCAAATGTGTGTCATTTTATATAAATTATTTATTTTTTATTTTTAACACTGCATCTTACTACCCGTTCGAGTTATTAGCTTATGTACTAGTTACGCTCATGGTTTTAGGGATTAGGGAAGGCTACATCCAGAGGAAGTGTACCCACATTTGTGGGGAGGGAGAGTGGTAAATAATTTTGGAAATACTACTCTCAATACACCTGATCGAGATTCGAACCTCGATCTCCCCGTCATCGGCAGTCTAGTCTACCCAGGAAGTAGCGCGTTAGACCACGCGGCCACCGAAGCGAGTCTTTTATACAAACAACTGTGTGTAATGATATAAATTAAGTTTTAATATAAATGGTATTACATCTCTAAAAGTAGAAAAGTGAACGTCAATGACTTTTAAGATCATATCAAAGTTTGCTTCCATCCCATATCAGTTTTAAAATGTCCTGAATTTTCCAAGTTTTCAATAAATAAAAGTTTATTATTAAATCGTTTGATAAAACCATGCAAGAAAAATCAGTTTAAAATGTTACTAAAATGAAAGTAATAATAATATTTTAAGTAAAGGTTTGTAAAGCCAATCAAAGCTGGTTACTCACCACTGATATTTCTCCCCTGAGAGTGTGCAAGGCTTGCTGTAGGTGCGCCTGTCGAGGATGAGAAGAGAATGTGGAAAGCTCAGTGGCATACACACGTGGCAGCAGGTTATTACAGGAGGAGAGACCTTGTTTCCACTGGAGATTACTGGCAGACACAACCGACTGAGGTACCAGAATGTCTTCATAGCCCAACTCCTAATATAACAGGAACAAGGACATGGTGTTTAAGTGTACAACAAGCGAGACCCCCTATGTAAGAGTTACATTTAAAATGAAGTCGCATCTTCAACTGATAGGTGGGTGCTAAGTATGGCTATTTTTGTGTTCAACACAATTTGTTTGTGACTTCTTTTTTTTTAAGTTTGTAGTTAAAGGTTTTTAAGAAAAATTACACCTGGAACCAACTCGGAACCTCTGGCTTTGTACCAATGAGCTATCCAGGAGTCGTCCCATGCCGAGGCTATTCTTCACTCAAAGTGGTTCTTAGCCTGAGAGCGAAATGAACTGGTAATGTAGATTCGTCGAGGTATTCTGACACTTGAGTTGAGGTAATAGGCTGTGGCGATTATTCATTCCTATTTTCTTCAAATGATTTAATAATCTTTTCCAAATCTTGCTCATCTTTAATAGTTAGTTCTTTAGGAAGGTTTGATGTACTCAACCCAACCTTAACTTTGCAACTGAACATAGCTTTGTAGGGTGATCTTATGATACCGGCATGGTAGGCTCTATTTTTCATTAAGTGAACAAATCGTATGCCTTGACAAAAAAGAGAAATTTGTTTGTTCATCTTGCACCCAAGTTATGAGCATGTTCTTTATATCTTGGTTCGCCCGTCCCACACTCCCCTGGCTCTGATTGGCAAACTCTCTGCCATTATTGGATTGCAGGATTGTTGGTGCACCAATATTGCACCAATATGCGTAAACATGTATATGAGATTGTGACCTACCTTTTCAGCCCTTTTTGTTTTGAGAGCCTTAAGAGCCACACATTTTGTTAGATGATCCTGGTATACCATTATAAATTTATACTCACTGTCAGGGGGGGTCTGGAAGTCAATTAGATATACTTGACAACGCAAATTACTTCCAAAGAAATTATTGGCTTGAGCACAACTCCTTTCTTACAGCCCTTCTGCTTTTGCTGACCAGGTTCACACAGCTAGGTATACAGTTCAATAACAAAGCGAGTGATATTCTTGTGACTGTTAGACAGTTCCTCACTCATACGATCGTCTCCCGTGCTCAATTGATTGACATGTCTCGTGAAGAACATCAAACAGTTCAATATCAAAGCGAGTGATATTCTTGTAAGTGTTAGACAGTTCCTCACTCATACGATCGTCTCCCGTGCTCAATTGATTGACATGTCTCATGAAGAACATCAAACAATTCACTATCAGACACATAAAAAAACAACAGCTCTAGTTCGTACCTTTATTGGCTGGTTGAGCTTTTGTTTCTGTTCCACGACCATTATGTCATATATTTTAATAACCAGGCTCCTTCTTGTTTGCACTTTTAGAACAACATACTTCAGTCACTAACTCTTGGTAATGTTCATTGGTAAGAGAAACACTATTTTTTGCAATAACACTTAGTTTTTGAGATAACTCAGTGTAAAACCGTTCTTTCATTGCACTTGCGCGATCATCATCTGCTTTTGTTGCCATCTCCAACACTTCTGGTTAAACTGTGAGAGCTTGAGAGGGTTGGAAAAGAGCCGACAGATAGGTGCTAGCAGTCACAGGTATGAGGCAACCGGCAATATATAACTCTAATTTCACATAATGCCCTATGCTTACCCGGCATTATATACAATTCCTAGGCAATGTATGAAACATCAGGTTTTTACACTTTGCCTGAATATTTTAGGCATTACATGAAAAGCCTAGGCATTTTATAGACTGCCTGGATTCCACACATTGCTGATAACACATATACTAAGTGTGAAGTAATCTCACTCTCTGCAAATGCGAGTACCCTACTGGTGAAATCTACCCTCCTTGTTGAAAGTTACTCATTTCTTGTAAAGATCCAGATGACTTGAACAAATTGTTAGATGTGGGACATAGTAAGCAAATGGTTAAAACAAAGTTAAGCCACGTTAAATAAATTTACAAACTTAATATTTAAAGAGTAAGACCTATATTGTCTATTTTTTTATAAGTTCATACATTCATTACTGGTCAAGGGATGTAACCAGACCACATAAATTAGAAT
This sequence comes from Timema bartmani, assembly GCA_902151455.1. Taxonomy (NCBI): domain Eukaryota; kingdom Metazoa; phylum Arthropoda; class Insecta; order Phasmatodea; family Timematidae; genus Timema; species Timema bartmani. The sequence goes on from CABFWB010001618.1 coordinate 50,714, forward strand.
TAACTAGGCCTATATATTATAACTGCAGGGTTGTTGAATGGGGTTAAGCTACTAAATGTAGCCTGGGAGGTCGGTATCTACCCCAGTGTAGTGCAGTGGATGTAGATTATTTAAAAATTATACATCAGGTGTGTCAAACTTGTTTGATAATAAGGGCCACATTGACTAAAAATACTGAGAGGGCTGCATTAAAAGTTTTTAAATGTCACAATCATTTTAGTACCTTATTTTTATTTTTGTATATATAAAATATTGGGACTCATCCTTTAGTTTTACTTTCTCTCTAGCTTACAGATAGAGAGAGTATTGTGATTGTAAAAAAATCGAACTCGAGATTTTGATGAATCTCAACGGTACATGACCTGCCCCCCNTATCTCGGACTAAACTATTATACCGATCGGGCTAAGTCTTGGTATCTAGGGTTATCATAGGGTTGCCCCAAGGGTTTTTTGGAATTGGATATATAACCCTAAAATTAAGGGTATTTTACTGAAGGGTGAAAAGAGAAAAAAATCGATTTTCTAAAAACCGGATCTAACGATTTTGATTAAATTTAATTTCTAATCATTGACCACTATTATAAACAAAATGGCTAATCTCATTTTTTCGGCAAAATGACTTTAACAGTTCCGGTCTGCTGTGTATATTCTCATTTTTATATCATATCTCCAAAACTATTTGAGACATATTTTTATAAAATCAATAATTTTTAAGCTAAACGCAAATATATATAATTTTTAGCTTTTCAAACACTAAAAGTAAAGTATTACGACCGTCAAAAAAATCTAACCTTAAATGTTGATGGACGCAAACGTTTCATGACCTACTGAACCCTAAAAAGTGGTTTTTGCAATGCCGTCTGTCTGTGTGTCTGTTTAACCCTAAAATTAAGAGTAATTTAATAAAGGGCAAAATGAGAAAAAAAACTGATTTTCTCAAAATCTGCTCTAACGATTTTGATTATAATTAGTATCCATGCATTGATTGAGATTATATGCAAAATGGCTATTTTCATTTTCCCATGAAAATGAGTTTTAGGGTACTTTACAGAAGCGGAAATTTCCATATCTCCACAACTCTTTGAGATACTAAATAAATTATCATTGAAAAATTGTAGTACTATTAAAGATAAAAAAACTTTTATTTGAAATAGGCTATATCTTTATAAAACCAATAGTTTTGGAGATATTGGCAAATATATTGAATCAATTTTGTGAGATTTAGTTGTAGAGCGATACTACTTAAGTTTGAACGCAATAATTCTCTAATTCCATAGAGTAAGTAAATAAGTAAGTCTCTCAAAAAGTTGATGTTCTTTTTCCTTTCTTAGGAGAAATACTTCTGTCTCTATTATTTAAGACTCAATATTCAATATATACCTTTTTTATTGGTCTAAATTTATAAACGAAGAATTTAATAAAAATGTGATATCCTTACGATGTGCAACCTCTAATTAAACGTAAACAATTTTAACCGAAGTCAAAATTTTAATGCGAAGTATTGACCCTTGTGGACCCAATATTGATCTTTTTGTCCAAATATACTATTGGGGACATTAATTCTTTAAAAATAAAATAATAAAATTTTAATCCGGGAGTCAAAAAATGTTTAACGTAAGTATAACACAATTTTTGCTCCGGTTTGCTAGTAAATATTATTTCACTCCACTTTTAAACAATGGAGTGAAAAAGACTGTGCGGAATTCAATACCATTTATTTACAGCAGTGGTGTAAATCTTGTGCTTAAGTCACTTTCATAGTTGATGACATGAGTATCTGTAAGTCGTGACCCCTTGGGTGTTTTGTTCCTCTTCATCGGTGGAAACAACTGTTCATGTATGTGCTGCCAAATATGGCACATATATTGCAGCGCAAATTTAACAATTTTTGGAAATCAGTTCCTAGAGATGAAATAATAAAAATGTGTATACCAGCCTCACAAAACTTTGAGTATTGAGTATTTCAATTAATTAAATTTGAAAAACTTCATCTGCCTTTTCCACATCAAAGATAAATAGCCCTGTGAGCATTGCAACTTTGAGCTCATAGTTTTTTAAATCCTGGAATCTCGTCTTGAATTCATTCAATTTTTTATGCGTAGTCACTAATAAATGGTCATGATTCATTTTGCTTGAATATGGAATCAAATGTTTTAAAATACACCAGATTACCGCTGTTAAGTTGACACTGCCACAACCAATGTTTTGTTTGAAAGACTTTCACATTATCTTGAATGGATGTTATAAGTTCAATTTTTCCTTAAAGATTTAAGTTTAATTCATTTAAATACTCATATTTTATTATATTGACCATAAATGCCAGATCTATAGTCCATTTTGTATTTTTAATGTTGGAAACATCTTGTGCCTTCATTTCTAAGAACCAAATAATCTCGTTTCTCAAATCAAAGAAACTTTTCAACACCTTGTGACAAGATAACCAACAAATTTCTGTATATTCGTAGTATGGGCTCAATCACAGTCCAAGTCGGAAAGTAGGGAAGAAAATTAGTGACGATTCTCACCAATGGCTCGAATAAAAATGGTTATTCCTACATCTCGTTTTAAAACAACATGTAACCACACGGCCTAAATTGTGAGGCGTGCTTGTTTAATATTGTTGTGCTATGGATTGTGAATGACAAAACGAGTATTGCAGGGTGTTGTGATTAGCTAGTAAACGAAGAGAACCTATGTGCTGACAATATAAACAAAGTGTCAGCATTCCTCAAGGTAAACCAGGCCGGAAGCCAGGTTAAATAGTAGTGTATCCTACATAACTACGCTGACTATTCACCATTGAGTCTAGGGGGTCACTCTGCCCATTTTGGGGACTGCGTGTGTTAATACGCCGGCACATCAGTACTTGTATTGGGGGCTACCGCTAGAGCCCAGAGTACCGGGGTTCATAAACCGTGTATGATCACCTAGAGGGTCAGTCAAGCCAATGGTTATTCCTTGCAATATTTTGTTCTGCCACAAGCTTCTAAATAGACTTTTCATATCTTTAATATCTTTAATATCACTTATCAACATCAAATTTATAATAGACCTAGTAGTACTAATAAAAACCATAAAACCCAAGTAAAATGTCAATCACAATCATATATCCACTCACCCCCTATCCTCGGCCACAACACATCCTGACAAACATTAGGCCCACATCGATAAGACAGAGAGAGAGAGGGAGTGACAATCATTAATTTTTAACACTTTGCAACACAACACTTCCTGATGAATAAAATATTGAAAACTCGGAATTAGGACTAACTGTGGCTCCTACAACACCATTTTGACAACCTAACATTTCCGGTGCAACATCAGTCACTAAACACAAATGTTTATCCAGTGGCAGTTCATATTTTTGCAACAGTCTCTCTACTTCACAAAAAATGTCTTCAGCTGTAGTGGTTTTATGTATGGAAATTGATTCTAAAAGTTCTTTAGTAATAACAAAATTTGAGTCATTAAATTGAATCCACTTTTCTTATTAAATAAGAATTTATTTTAAAATAAAGGCATAGAATATAGTAACATATGAATTGATTTTAGAATAAAAAACATATAAATATTATGTTCATTTATTGATTGAAATATAAATAAGCATCATTAATTTTATAATAATTTTAAGAGTATCTACTGAAAAATCAACTAAAACATTCAAATAAACCTAAGTCCTACTATATCCATGCTGTAGTTTTGAAACCCCCAACAATTCTTTAGCTTTAGTTTTCCTTGAATCTTCCCCGGTTTTAATTCCTCTTGAGTCTTCCCCAATTTTAGCTTCCCTTGAATCTTCCCCAGTTTTAGCTTTCCTTGAATCTTTCCCAGTTTTAGCTTTCCTTGAATCTTTCCCAGTTTTAGTTTCCTTTGAATCTTTCCCAGTTTTAGCTTCCCTTGAATATTTTGAATCCTCCTCAGTTTTAGCTTCCCTTAAATCTTCCCCAGTTTTAGCTTCACTTGAATTTTCCCCAGTTTTAGCTTCCCTTGAATCTTCCCCAGTTTTAGCTTCCTTTGAATCTTCCTCAGTTTTAGCTTCACTTGAATTTTCCCCAGTTTTAGCTTCACTTGAATTTTCCCCAGTTTTAGCTTCCCTTGAATATTTTGAATCCTCCTCAGTTTTAGCTTCCCTTAAATCTTCTCCAGTTTTAGCTTCACTTGAATATTCCCCAGTTTTAGCTTCCTTTGAATCTTCTTCAGTTTTAGTTTCCCTTGAATCTTTCTCAAATTTAGTTTCTCTTCATTCCTCCCCAGCTTTAGTTTCCCTTGAATCTTCCCCAGTTTTAGCTTCTCTTGAATCTTCCCCCCTTGATTCAGATGTGTTTTCTAGATCATCATGTGGATGACCTTGCCAAGATAATTCCTCCCTATCCACAATCACCACAATACAACTTATATCTCACTCCTATCTTGCCTTTCCGCTTTATTCCCATCTCTTAACTATTTATTTAAGATAACACTATACACAATTTCCTGACAACAGAACAAATGACAAGCTGCCTGTCAAGAGCTTACCAATGATAAGTCACCAGTGCCTGACTATGTGTTAACATTCGGTTTTAAAGATCAGTGGTGTTAAGAATCAGTGAGCCAAATACTGGCTTAACTGATTGTGCCATAGGCGGTCAATGATTGGCTCAGTGATCAGCATTGGCCTAGCCCTACATTATTTTAGTTCTAAGAACTTTACCTTTAGTACTTGTCATGTAATAAAATGTTTAAAATCTCAAACAAAAGAGAGTATGAAAGTAGTCATAATAAGTAATTACCTTAGCACTTCCCCAGAATGTGACAGCAAGAAGTGAATAGTCTGCATCAGCAAGAAACACTGTTTGCGGGCTATCATTGCACACTACCACTCCAACAATATCTATCTCGCCAAATGTTGGGTTAAAGTCCTTGTTGGCGAGTTGGTTCAATCCAATAACAACCCTCTCAGGGTAGCTAACTTTTTGCTGTAGAGGCTCATACTTGGTCTGCCTGCTGGTGGTGAGTTGGAGCTCCTGACCTCTGAAATATGACTGTGTTACTTTCACACATATGATGCACCAGTTGGAAATATACACAGCTTGATGTTATCACACAAATACATGTCATTATTTACATGAACCTGTTATGCACGACTAAAGCTGTCCTCTAAGTGAGTGGACATTGTTTTAGCGAGCAAGTCACCCCAGCGCAATTAGTACTAGAAACACTCAATAGGGGTGCTACACACCTAATGAGACTTACTTTATTATTAATAGTTAAAATTTAATACAATGTGCTCAATGTGCTCATGTTTGTTAAATGAATTTGTGTGGTTTAATAAGGTCAGAGTTAGAAGAAATTTTAGGTGGAGTTGGAGTTGGTAAAAATGTACAGATTCAGACTTCAAAGTAAAAACTTATAATTCTATAACAATATTTTCTACCTTTTTTTAGAGCTGTGCAGAAATGACATTTTAACTTCAGAAAATTTTCAGGTGGGAAATAACAATTTCCTGTGGGAAAAGGAGAGGAAAAAATTTAAAATAATTTTACAGTTTAGGCTTATGTAAATTTTTCATATTTATAATTTAAGTATAAGCTTGGCCTTCCCATTGATTCAAATGAAAAATAATTCGAGTATAGAATTATAAGCTTATGGCAATTTATCAGAAGGGGATAGTCAAATTTTTTAGTTTAGTTTCAATAAATAAGTTAAATGTAGGAGTAAATGTCAAAAACATTTTTGAATAGGGTCAAGAAAAAGACACAAACTCTGATTCAGTTGCAGTTATAGTTCTGAACAATAAATTTAAATTGTAACATTCACAATACAAGCTAATACTACAAGGAAGCTACCCACTCCAAATATACCAATACATATATACATCCTGCAATAGTAACACTAGCAAGACTAGCTAGTTTACTTTAATACTACCCACTCCAAATAGTGCCGATACTCATAGACATCCTGCAATATCAAAGTTTACAAAACTTACTGTGTCTAATATATGTACTTTACTTACTCATTGTATCTTCTAGCTTAGCATGAGTTCCATGACCAACCTGTTCGCGCAAAGTTCTATAATGAAGAGAAGTCCTAACAAGCTATGAATGATGCAGAAACAAGATGTTCTAATAGAGGGATCCAGAAATGCATTGCTGGGCAACAAATGGGCCACTCACAATCTTTCACTGCAACTAACCAGGTGTCCAACCTACGTGGTTGGGGAATGGGCCAAGTTTAACTGCCAACTTTCTAAATGTCCGGCCTATGTGATTTGGGTATGGGCCAAGTTGAACTACAACTAACCAGGTGTCTGATGTACGTGACTTGATGGACGTACTTAGATTCAACAGCCAACTCACCAGGTGTCCGGCGTACATGACTTGGTGTCGAGCCAAGTTTTGGCAGCTGCTAACAAGAGAGTGCTGTTAGCACGTGTTAACCGTGTGGCGTTGTAATTTTAATATGAACATCTCCCACCTCTTTATCCATCAACTTGACCTATATAACGAGGGAACTCAGCAAATATGATTGACTATTACATCCGACACTTCCACGAGAAGTCCTATTCTGGACATGAACATAATCAGCTGGCATAGTTGACTATTATATCCAACTCAACCACGAGAGGTCCTGGTCTGGACTTGGACGTAATCACTCCAGGATGGCAATATATAAACTTTATATGTATTAATGATTATTTAAAATTTAAACGACCTTTAATGGATTTGAGTGTTTTGGACACTTAGATTAATTATGTGATTGAAATCGTTCAGTGTAGGCGTCTGTAATTTCTCACTAGTAGATTTATTTTTGAAAGTAAATTTGTTCTATGGAACACATAATGTTTCCTTTTTCCACTTAGGCGCTAGTCCCTTTGTAATTTTTAGTGATGTTAATAGGTAGCCACTTTTGATTCGTTTTCTAGCTTGGAATATTTAGTTTAAATATAAATTTTTATTACTCTTGTGGTTACCAATAATTGTTTGAACTTTAAAATTTGATATTTTTTAAAAATAAGTGATATAATGTAGATGCATTTTCTTTGAAGAAAATACTAACGTAATTCATTTTTGTTGGTTTATAAGTTTTAAACTTTGACATTTACCGATTCGTTCGGTGAGAAATTACAAGTATTTTAGTATAATATTGCTTTGTTTTCTATTATAATGTTAAATATTAACAAGTCGGAATCTTGTCGATTACTTCAAAAGTGGTAGAAGTAATAGTCCCACAGAAGTTTAAGTTATGTCGGGAAGTCAAATCTTTGTGCTGTTTATTTGTATCAGAATTGATATTTAAATTTAAATTTAATCTTAAAATTTAAATTTTTTGGTCTGAATTCACAATGGTGATTCAGGCGCGTTGTTAACGGTTTAAAAGAGTCTCTTTAAGATCTTTATTATAATATTAACGATTTTTTATTGTTATTGTGTCTCTTCCAGACTAGTTCATATAAATGAATAATTTACTTTGAGGTCATGAAATATACTCTCAAATGTACTGCGCAAGTGCAGTCTGCCATATTTATATGTTTTTAATACCCTTCAGTTTGCCTTGTGAGGCCATGTTTTTTTTTGGTTTACCTCTGTTGTTTTACCTTGAATAAATAATTCTAACGTTTCTTAAACTTGCCAATTTGTTTGTTATATTAAATTCCTTGGATTCCGTCCACCCTCTTTTAGGCCATTGTGGTCATAGCTATAACAACTGGTGATCGGTACAAAATTCTGTATTCTTATAAAAAAATTTAAAGGAACAAATACACATACAGTAAAACCTGCCCAAAACGAACCCTGTATATAATGGAAACTTGTGAAAATGGACAAAATATTTCGGTCCCATTACATTTACTATGTAAAACACCCGGTATAAAACTGAAACCTCCCTAATGCTGTAATGGACAGATTGTAAACTGAATTTTACAACGAGGGAAATGTCTAAGGCTATATGGTGAAGGGAGGCATCGATACAGTACATAGGCGATTTGCAACGGCCAGACAAAGCATTGTTTCTAGAGCGATAATCAAGAGTGGGGATTACATAATAACCAAGCTGTTTTTGCTGAACTTGTTGATGCACGCGTGCAGTCAATTGTTTACAATCATTAACATTCTTCACTGTTACACACAGTACTTTGTTTTGTTATGTGGTTGTGTGATGTGTTCATTTGTACATAGCAGGGTTTAGTAGCATGGTTGTGTTCATTCTGTTCAGTTAAGATGTTAACTGTTGCTTGTAAAATGCTGAGACATACATTTTTTCTCTTAGTGAAAAAGTGAAAAAAGCTTATGAGAAAGAAAAGGCACCTCCAAAACAGTTAATTGAGAGGTTTAAGTGTGGGAAAATTACAGATTTACAACACACTTAAAAATAAATGTAAAATTATGAATGAATGGCAGAAGGGAACTGCAGGCCAAATGAAAAGATTAAACTCGAGGTCTACATGTAACAGTACTGTGTGGGAATAGTTTGTTGGTGCTCAGGAGAAAGGAATCCCAGTTTCTGAACCACTAATCCAGGAACAAGCTCTGGACGTCGCAAAAAAAAAGGGGGGTGGGGGGATTATTTAAAGCTTCTAATGGGTGGCCAGAAAATTTCAGAAATCTCCACAGCATTGTTTGGAGTAGTGTGTGTGGCTAGGCTAAAGATGTTGATTGTTGATGCACAGACTATCGCAGAGTGGAAACAAAAATTACTGTCCATCATTCAAGGATACCATCCCAGAGATGTGCTCAAGGCGATGAGGCTGGACTTTATTTCAAAACTATTCCCCAACAAGGACCTTGGCTGAGCGCCTAGATAAATGTGTTGGTGGTAAAAAGGCCAAAGAGAAAATAAGTGTTTACATTTGCAGTAATATGGCAGGTGACCTTCAAAAACTTTTGGTGGTTGGAAAAGCTGGTAAATCAAGACCTTTCAAGGGACTTGACCGTGATACCCTTCCAATAATATGGAAGTATAACAAGAAAGCGTAGATTACTGCTGCAATCATGGAGGAGTAGATTCACAGTTTTAATTTTTTAAATGAAGAACCAGAAAATTAAAGTTTTGCTTTTTTTGGACAATGCAACAAGTAATTCTAAACTAAAACTTTCTAACGTGTTTCTTGTTTTTTTCCCTGCCAATACAATATCAATACACAATCCATGGACCAGAGTGTAATTTAAACTCTAAAATGTTTCTACAGAAAGCTTGTGTGACAGCATCTTCTCGCCGAGATGGAAACCAGCGAATCATTGACAGAACTCACTAAGAAAATAACTGTTAGAAATGCTGTGTATTGGGTTTCTCGTGCCACAAGAGAGATTTGTCCTGACACTGTAAGGAAATGCTTTGTAAAAGTAGGCTTTTGAGCTATTAAGGAGGCTGACGATGATGACAACCAACCCCTACAAGAGCTTGCTGTCCTGTCGAGAAGAGTATACCTGGACATCGATGCTGAGGCTGTTGTTTCTTTCGACGAGCATATCCACACTGAAGAAGGGGTTGAAAAAGCAGCAGATCTGGTACAGAGTGGCCAGGCTGACCAATAAGATGATGACGTAAACAGTGATGAAGAGAGTAGCAGCGGACAAACTGTGTTGGACTTGAAGATCAAGATCTATTCTGAGGCTCTGTGCAATGAGTGACCTTGAGGAATTAACTGCATTCAAAAAGTGTCCGAAGCTGATGGAGTTTGTGCAGAAGGCTGCTATCAAGAAGACAACAAAACATCCTACTTTGATGGACATAACACAAGGATTACTGTACATACAGTAGTGTATATGGTTATTTAGAAATGTACTAATGACCATTGTTTATAATCCTGTACCCAAAAGGATAACACAACCTTCCAGGGAACAATAATTTTATTGATAGAAAAACATAAGGTACAGACAACTATAAATAATACAAAAGGTCACAACGTTAAGCTCCTAAGTACAATAGAAGGTAAACATTAAATAGCAATTTCAGAAATATATACTGTACTTGCAGAGACGTCTCATGACAGTTCTTAAACAATGTGCAGCGTTTGGTGCGAAAATCTCTTAACCATCAATATTGACTTAATTTGTATTTAATAGCAAATAAAAAAATGTACTCAACAATAGTTAGAATGATAGAGGTTTAACCTTTTCAACTTGCATTCATGTCGGGCGGTAATTTGAAACAATAAATATAGATATTTAGTGGTACAATGTTAACACACAATAAATGGAAAGGAGTACTAACAGTGTTGTGACACACAACACAAAGAGCCTACCTAGTGGGTTCCACATCACCTCTCCTATTCAACCCTGATATCACTGCCAAGTGGTGTACCCCGAGGCCTGACATGAATGTAAGAGAGACTAGGAAAGTGAAGGACATGGGAATGAAGTTTGTGAAGAGCTTGTTAGCTGTCAAGAGGAGAAACAAGACTGAGATGGTATGGGCGTGTAATGATGGGAAAGTAGAGGACGCCAAAGAGAATGATGGAGATAAAATATGTAGGAAAAAGACCGCAAGGGAGGCCAAGAAAAAGATGGGAGGAGCAAATAAGAGAAAGTGTTCAAGTGAGAGGAGAAGAATGAGAGCTATTAAAGGATGAAGAATGGTGCAAGGATAGAGGAAGGCGAAACTAACCTGCTCAACAATTAAGGCAAAATCTGCATTTTTTGGTATGGAAAAATTAAAACTATATGCCTACTTAATCAAGTTGAATCTTTGCAAGACATCGTACCCATCTTCAATAATCCTCTTTCAACTCCTGATGAAATTGCAGCCACTGCAGATTATTTAATTCCCTCTCTGTACAAAGCTCTAACTACCAAATATAATCTCAATCATAACAAATTTATTACAGGTCCAATAAGAACATAATGGTATAGGCCTATAGGAGAAACCACGTTTTTAAAATATGCACCTAAATCTCTACCTCATGGGTGGTGCGGAAAAGAGTCTGATGTACAACAAATTTGTTTCTGATAAAACTAAAAAAAAAAAATTTAACACCACGTATTACTACTCGTTTGGGTTATACACCAACAGAATATAACTAGAAATAAAAGTATAAAATAATATACATATAAAATATAGTATAATGTGTTCATATAAGTGAGAGTATTCCAGTGGATATTTTTCAAGATTTTTTAAATATAAAAATTAAATTTTATGTTAAATATATTAAAGTATGTACCTTATTTGTAATCGAGCTGGATTCTTCTATTCTCCTTAGCAAATTCTTCAATCAAGAGTTCGTAAAGCTGCGGATTTTGCCTTATTTGTTGTAGAAGACCTTTTCCAATGGATAACACTGACAAGTTTGTGAGACTCTCTTGGCCTTGTGAATTGCGTGCATAATTTTTTATTATTTTTAATGTTGAGAAACTTCTCTCAACGGAAGCACTTGTTGTCGGGATGGTTACACTTAGTTCACACAGTTTTACTACTTGACAATATGCTCTTTGTAGATCATTTGATTTAATAAAAATAAGCAAATCACTGACATTTTTGTAAAGCAAATCCTATAAAATGTAGGTGACTACAAGCTGTGATCTTAAAGAAGGGAAATCAAACATACCACCATAGCTGTCTTTTAAGGTCTGGAAAGCCATTTCAGGGAAACTGCGTTTGTATTGTTCAAAATTATCTACGTGTTAAAGTTCTAAACCACATAATGAGCCCAAGTTCTTGAACCTATCACTTAGCTGTTTTATAGGTGTGTTTAACATCTCCCAGTATAGGCGTTTGTAATATATTTTTATATCAAAGATCTCAGTATTTCTTGGGCTATTTTTTCAAGCTCATTCACGTCCAACTCTTTGTTGGTTTTTGTCCAGATTCTATTAAATTCTCCACACTTGTTTTTCAATTGATCTTGAAATTCCTTTATTTTGTTTATGCAATAACCAATGTAATTAATTTTTGCTTGCAATATATCAAATAATCTATCAGTAAGAGGGAAAATATCAGCAAATGTATTTAGTAGAAAATTAAAATTTAAATCATGCATCGATACTTCAAATCCATGGGCAGCAATGTGCGCTTCTTGATCGCATTTTTCCTCTGGATCTATTACCTTGGCAAACCACATTAGTTGATTCCAATACTTGTAAACAGTTTCAACCAATCTAGAATTATAATTCCAGCGTGTAGAAGCTACTCTTGGAGGCCTTTTCTTCATTTCTTCATCCAGGGCTCGTGTTCTTTTGGTTGATTTTGAAATAAATCATGCTAGACCATTCAAAGTTAAAAAATTAATTCTGCAGTCTTTGGTAAGGGACACGCCCTGCGACAATGCAAGATTCAACCGGTGAGTGAAGCAGTGTACAAAAATTGTATTCGGAAATGTATTTCTTACTTTGGACTGCAATCCATTCAAGTGCCCAGCCATGACCGCAGCCCTGTCGTAGCTTTGTGAAATCAGCTTTTGTTCACAACCATACTCCTGTATCAATTTTACAACATAGATATATAGTGCGTCCGCTGTTCTGTCATCATAAATATTTCTGAAGCCCAATACTCATCATCATACTCACTTAAAAGATTCACTAGTACAACGTAATTACCTTTATTGAAAGACTCACTCGTTTTGTCGTGGCCTCTAAATGCCAGTTCTTTCCGTGCTAAAAAACAAACTACATCAATCAATCAATTCATAATTTATCTATTCTTACTAACAAGCTCATTGTGTTGCGAATCCAGTATTTTTTTCTGTTCATCAGGCATTAGATCAACAATTCTAGTTTTACCAAACTTTTTCAGCGATCATGGCTTGTAAATGATATTGGGACAAACAATGTTTTTTAATGTCTTTGTGTATGTTGGCCATGTCATTGTAACCAGTACAGTTCCAAACACACTTGTCATTTGAATAAAGAAGACAAGACCAACAGTATAACTTTTGTACATGAGGACATCGCATCAACCATTCATTATTATTGAACAAATGTGAGATGAAACACCTTAAACATGATTTCACTTTTGTACTAATGTTCAGTTCAAGGTGTAGGTCTGCCACATTATATTATTTGTTTTTTCTCCTCGAAAGTACATGAAGAAAAGCTTTGTTTTAAAGTGTTACCTATGACACAATCACATTTTGGTTGATCTGCAGATCCCCATGGTCTCGACTGAATATCCATGCTTCTCAACTGTATAATATGTAAGAAGCAAGATCGCTTACCTTAGCGTCAAATACACTGTGAATACCACATTACACAACTCCCACATATAGCCTAACACAATATATTAATACATTAAAAAGTATAACCATTATTGACTGATTGTTTTAAACACTAAATACATTTAATTTTTATTTTAATGTGGTTTCGGTCACGTATAGTAGGGAAATAACCAAAGAATGTGTAGCATTTTAGGGACACAAGGGTCTGCTCCCAAGCGAGTGCGGGTCCTGTGGCGATAACAGCTTAGAGCGACCGACTGAACGCGAGTACACAGCTTCGAGGAACGTACTAAGCAGGTGCAGCGCTATTTGCTTACAGACCACAGTCAGAGTAGGATGTTGCACATCGAGCTTTGTATGTAGAACAAGCAACACATTCTATACCAAACAATAACATATCAATGATTAAACTGACACTCATAACTTGTTTGTTCATGGTATTTGTATTTATGTATCTATTTGGCTCTGGGTAAGCAATGCGTATCTTGCGTCTATGGAATACACGCCACTGGTGTATTCATATTTATGTGTATACACACATTTATTTCGGATACAACTTGAAAATAGTTTTCTATATTTTAATTTTTTACATATTCTGATCGAGCCTTTCATGCTCTACAACTTCAGTTATGAGCATTTTTAATTAAATGCTAACCGGTTGGTAGTTATTTATTAAACCAGAGCACGAAAAACAAATTTTGCACAGAGCGCCAAAATCCAGCCCATACTTCTGGCCTCTTTACTTCACATACTTAGCTCTTACAGCAAAGTGTGTAGGATCATTTTTGTTTAAATATTTGTCTTTATCAATTTTACCAGCTGTTAAATTTTTCAGGCGATTCCCCTTTTACAAGATAATTGGGAAAAGTCACACAAGCACACCGTTTGGGGGGTGTTTTCTCAGCTTTAAGGGGATGAAGCACCCACCAGGGGAGGGGAAACTCGACGGATATTAGATTCTATAGTACACAAGAATATGTATACTAAATTTCAAAACTATATACATTTTTTCCACCAAATCACATTTTAGGGGCTAATATGACTGGACTATTAATGTATCCTCCATCTATTTCTATTTGGGATTTCTTACTTCCTCTTCTGCTCTTTCTTCCTGCCCCTCTGTTTCACTTTCATCTCTTTCCTCTTCCTGGTTGAACATCTTCTCAAAATATCTCATCCATAGTTCCTTTTCTTCCTCTGTCTTTGATGTTCGTCGTTTTTAATCCATCATTTTAGCATCTTGTCTTTGCTCTCTCTTCCTATTTCCTACTTGGCTTTATAACACCTTCTTACTTCCTTCCTTCCACGTCCAGTTACAGCATTTCTATCCATTTGTGAATCCAATCCTTCCTGGCTTTCCAATCAACTCACTTCACTCTTTTCTTCTTCTGTCTATATTCTTCCTCTTTCCTCATTTCCATTTTTAAATCTCCTTCTGAATGTTTTATTCTTCTCCTCCACTGCTTCCTTCACTCTGTTGTTCTTCCACCTCCTCCTATTACTTGTCCTCCCACATACCTCCTCAGACTTTTCTTAAACCTTTCCCATTCAACCTCTACACTTTGCATCTCATCCTTGGATTTTAAGCTTTTTACCTTTCTTATGTACAGCTCTCTTTCCTCTTCATTTTCTAGCCTCCACACCCTTATTCTTGAATTTTGTCTTAATACCTCATTCCCATCCCTTTATGTCTGCCACCAGAAACCTGTGGTCACTATCTAAGGACACACCTGATATTACCTTGATGTCTAAGGTCTGCCTTTTCATTTCTTCATCCATGTGAAAGTAGTCTTTCACCAACTTTTGCTCCTCATCCCAACTGTTTAGTAATCTTATGACTTTTTCTTTCCTCCCTATACCAGCTGTTTGCAACTTTCATTTTATTTCTTGCACATAACTCCAACTACCTTCTCAGGGTGTCCAGCCAAACCATATTTTGAAATTCCCTGACTTTTCCAGGTTTTCCAGAACCAATTTACAACTTTTCCAGTCCCTAAATTAAAAACACTATTTTATTAAGATCACAACTTGATGCAATAATATGTTTAAACACATCCACACTCTGAAATTGTGACACTCTATGAAGGATTACAGCTTAAAGTGATGGGTTCTTGGGTAGAATTTAGTGAGATCATATTGAAACATTAAAATATTACTTTGCACAAATAGAGTTTAAAAATAAAGACGCGAAGTAGAAGGATGGAAAGATGGATGACAAACAAAAAATCCCATATTGACTTTGAGAATTAAAATTAGTATGTTCAACTGTATTAAAAGATATTGTGGTGTGTATTAAATCGTCGAAAAATATCATTTTTACTAGTGTAAATAAAATGTTAGTATTTTTTTGTGATTATGTGAAAATTCCTGAAATTTAATTAAATTTCCTGACTTTTCCATGACTTTTCCCTGACCAAGCGAATTCCCTGACTTTTCCCTGTTTTCCAGGTTTTCCAGGTCGCTGGACACCCTGCTTCTACCCTCCTTGTTCCTTCTCTCACTACAAAGATTACTCCATTTCTCCTCCCTTCATCATTTCCCATCCAATGTTACTTCCCTTCTTTTGGTGGTAACCTTCCCTTACTGAGGCTATGGGTAATGATACTGACATAGCATATCAACACCAACCTTCTCACTTCCAGCTGGCCAGACCTTGTTCCAAGCTTGTTGACCAGTCTCCTGTCTCTTGTCTGCACCAGACCCTGTTCCAAGCTTGTTGACCTGTCTCTTGTCTGTACCTGACCCTGTTCCAAGCTTGTTGACCAGTCTCCTGTCTCTTGTCTGTACCTGACCTGGTTTCCTCTGGGGTTCAACCCAACCTCCACCAGGTTATTCAGATCCCAGGGTACACTACTTGGTGATGAGATCAGGATTGAGTAGGAGAAGCTACGCCAAACCCACTAGGTAGGCTCCAAGCATTGCGCATCACTACCCAGTTAGTAATATAAAATCAAATAAAATGGTAGTTTAACTATTTTATACACTAATTTTAATTATGTTAGAATTCAACTAGTATAATAGGTCTTACTTGCATTTGTAGTCTGTTGCATTGACATTGTAGAGTTTCACAATGGTTCCTTCTTTGAGAAGCGTTGTAATGTAATCTGTTGCTCGCCAAATGGTCAATATAGCACTTCGTTTGCTCTCAGAATTGTTGGGATCCATACACCGTACCTACAACAACAAAATGTGCAATATACAGAGTAATCTAAATGGGTAGAATAATATATGAAAATATAAGCCAAATTGCACCAGGCCTTGTCTATAGATCAGCTATACTGCATGAGTGTGATCCAATTTTCTAAATACTAGAAATAAGTATGAAATAAATTGCTGTGGACAACATGTTATAATATATCTTTAAATAAAAAAGAAATAATGGCAGAAAATTAAACAAAAATAAAAATAAAAACACCAACACAAACACTTATAATTTTCAATGCCACATGAAATCTTCCTCAGGAAATAGTAGACTGAACAGGAATTTGGTTTCAGGGATGCCAACTTGGTTATCTAAGGATGGAAACATTTTGTATTTATAATGTATGTCGGTGTTTTTACTTTTGTTTGTGCTTCATTTTCTACCATTCTTTTGTGTTCAAAGACTGGTACTAATCCATGTGGCTTATAACTTGATAAATCCCCAAATACAACATTGAATCACTCAGATACAGTCATTTATAAAAGGGCTGGGCAGATCAGCTATTTTGACAATAATTTTGTTTGTTTTATTTTAATTACAGTATTATAAAGATACAGTAAGGACAGTACAGTAAGGATATTAAAAAAATTAAGTGTCCATGTGTGTCATTTTTATTTTGTTAAATATCGTAGGTTTACTTCTACAAGTGTAAATTACAGATATGCGAGTATTCAGATTTTCGAGCCGATCTTTAAATAGATATTCAAAGATACCCAGGATCAGGATCGACAGAGTTATGGGCTCCCAATTATGAGCTTCTTGAAAAGGTTATTTCTTTGCCTTGTATTGTTTGGATGTGGTTTGTGAAATGGTGTAGAGATAGCGGGGTCTGTGGTGGGAGTAAGGAGAGTAAAGCGTGAGACGAACCCAACAGAGAGTACTGTGCAGATGGCTATTGGAATGCACTCAGTGTGGTAACGTTTAGCCAGGTTCGCCCAGGCTAGCGGGTAGTTCTCATCTGACACGGTAATGACGGTTTAGTAAACTTAAGGGCTCACCAGATGTTATCAAAGATATTGAAACCTTTCCACTGGTATTAAAGTTTTGTTGGCATAAACAAGAGAGAAGTACAAATTATGAAATGTAATCCAGTCAGTGTTTATACCACTAAATGTCAGAAATTGCAATTTAGACAATTTTGCTGATAATGCCTTTGCTGGATGTCTGTTATCGGCTCCTGACGTGGATAAAGGTTTAATAATCTATGCATAAATCTCCTTAACCTGGTTGTAGGTCATGTAAAAGTTTTCAATCTGAGTGTGATTCAACATTGAAGTCTCTTTTAGACTTGATTGCTGCAACTCCTAACTCAATGGGAGTTTTTTCATGAACATGACTTTGAGGTTACTTTACATAAGGGAGATTTCCACACAACTATTTGAGACTCGTAATAACTTGTCATTTTAAAGTTGTAGTACTATTAAAGGTGAAAATCTTTTATTTGAAATATATCTTTAATAAACCAATAAGTTTTGAGCTATAAACAAATATATATCTTTTAATACAGGTTTTTGAAAATGAATATGATTCTTATGTGCTTTGGTTGGCAAAGATGTTTATATTTTCTCATTTTTCCTCTAACAGTTTTCTTAGTTCCTAATGCCATAGAGTCAGGTGCGGCCCGAGGTAAATTTCGTGCCCGAGCGGTATTGCTTTTTAGCACCTCTCTATGTAACTGGTCGATAATATAGTCCTTTCCCCATAGGAGTGTAGGTATCTAACAGCTAGCAAAAGTTAGTAGATCAAATCTCATGTATCCATTTGCCAAACCATATAATCTGCAATGACAATAATATGTTGATTTATTGTCACTTTTGGCAGTCAAAACTTTCACAAAAACAATTTTATTTTTAATATTGTTTTTCTTTTGGCAGTTCTTAAATCTTCTGCTAGATGCCAGCTACCGCATATCTTATGGGGTTTTATTATTATTAATTTTTAATTAATCAATTTATTATTAATTAATAACAATTAATTATTAATAAATAATAATAGTTATTAATTATTGGAGTGTACTGGATCAACAGAACTAGAGGTCATGTAACATGATTAAGATTATTCTACTCATTTTAATGTGTACAGCAAGATCTATGATTTCTGAACCTCTTTTTTAACTACCTGTATATGTATGTGTCTGTGTGTGTGCGTGTGTGTGTGTATGTAATTTCTCTAAAAAAAATGTTTTAAACTAAAATAATTTGATGAATATTTTCAGGGAACAGAAATAATAACTTTGACATACATGCCCACCCTCCCCTAAAGTACACTCCTGGATGCGCCACTGAATCTTAATATCTTCAAACTTAATCCTGCTATAAGTAGGAAAAGGTCTTGTTCATCTATAAAATATTAATAAAACTATTTAGAGAAATAATTTTCACCTCGTCTTACAAAACCAACGTTATACAAATAGGCTTTATCTAATCAAGAAACACTGTTTATGCAAATTATCTATAGCTAAACATAATCAAGTCTACTATATAAAAAAAACTTTTAACATAGATCACAGGGAACATTTTGAATAACTCAGGTTTGGAGGTGACAGATAATTATTGTCAAGTCAAGGGTTTTACCTGAACAGGAGGTAAATGGGGCGAGGGAAGGTGGAGTACAGTAACCTCATGGCTTCTTTGGTGCTGACTGACAGCTCACAGCTCACAGCTGACGGCTTTAAAAAGCTACCAGACCAAATTATGTATCAATTATGTATCTCTACGCCGAACCATATGATCTGCAAAAAACATGTGTTTAGCAGCTGTCACTTCTGACAGTCAACATTTATGTATATACCAAAATGTTGACTGTCAGCTGTCAGCTGTGAACTGTCAGTCAGCACCAAAGAAGCCATGGGGCTACTGTAGCAGGGCTTACAAAAAGATGAAAATATAGATAATACCAAAAAGGGGTTGGGGAGGAGAGGGGTAGAGGTGCTTCTGATGACAAACCCATCTAGCCGGAAACAACTAAACTTTTTCAACAGCTTAGACATTATTTCATTTGAAAACATCAAATTTAAAAAAAATGATTGTACTATAAATATTCGTCGTGTATGATAGAACATTCTCTATAATAATATGATAACTTCATAATTACATTCTTGTATTTCATGTTTTATTTAATTTTAATTTAATTGAAATTACATCTTATTGTAAAAAAGTAAATACTAACTTGTATTTTTTATTAATATAGTCCATTTTAAATTTACAAGTTAAATATAATACAAAAAACCGCATGTTGTTATTATGCATAGTTTCTGAGAAATAGGCTGTACAAACATTATCATTCTTATATAGTAGGTGTCCATCCAAATCTTAACAACCGGAGACTGGATGCTGTGCCTATCCTAGACTTACGAGAGATTATAGGTTATATGAAGCTACAACAGGCCTAGCAAGCCGGTCGTGGAAAATAATACTGCTTGTATAAAAATGTGACCCAAGCCACAGGCTGGAAACAGTAATGAATGTATATATAGAAAAGATCAATTTCATAGCAGGAGGTTTACAAATTTTAATGTCATACAGACAAGTAACACACATTTCTATACTAAAATAAATGATCAGAAATGCTTGGGTGTCATAATAAATTTAAATTCCCTGCACTACCAATCCCTCATTATTACTAATAGTATAAAAGACTGCCTTGCCTTGCCGTGCCTTGCCTGCATGCAAGCATTAGCCTACAACTAGACACCAGTTACCCAAATATCTGCCTGTTTTATCAATAATGCCCACCTTTACCGATACTGCTCAGGCACAGTTCAAATAATTGCTATCTCTAATGTTGATAAGTGTGTCAGATAGTAATGGAGGATCTGAATGCAAAAGTAGGAAGAGAGAAAATAAGGTTTGAGGAGGTGTTAGGGAAGGAAGGATGGTGAGAAATAAACAAGGAGGGTAGAAGGTTGGTGAAGTTATGTGCAAGAAATAAAATGAAAGGTGCAAACAGCTGGTGTGAGAAGGAAAGAAAAAGTCATAAGATCACTAGATACAGTTGGTATGGGGAACAAAAGTCAATAATAAACTACTTTCTCATGGATGAATAAATGAAAAGGCAGACCTTAGACATCAAGGTAATACAAAGTGTGTCCTTTAGTGGCAGACATAAAGGAATGGGAATGTAGGAGAAAGGAAGTAAGATAAGAAAGAAGAATAAGGGTGTGGAGGCTAAAATATGAAGAGGAAAGAGAGCTGTACATAAAAAAGGTAAAAAGCTTAAAATCCAAGGATGAGATGCAAAGTGTAGAGGTTGAAAGGTTTGAGAGCAGTCTGAGGAGGTATGTGGGAGGACAGGTAATAAGAGGAGGTGGAAGGAGAAACCCTGGTGGAATGACAGGGTAAAGGAAGTAGTGGAAGAATATAGGGAGAAGAAAAAAGGTGTACGGGAAGCCAGGAAGGAGTAGATGCCAAAATGGATGAAAATGCTGGAACTGGACATGGATGGAAGGAAGGAAGGAAGATGATGTTATACAGCCAAGTAAAAAACAGGAGGAGAGAGAAAAGACAAGAAGTTAAAATGATGGACGAAAGAAGAACATTGAAGACAGGAGAGGAAGAAAAGGAACTATGGATGAGATATTTTGAGAAAATGTTCAACCCGGAGGAGGATAGGAATGAGAGTGAAACAGAGGAGTAGGAAGAAATAGAAGAAGAGGAGGAAAGAGGTCCAACATGGAAAGAGGTGGAGGATGCATTAAAGAGGATGAAACAAGGAAAATAACCCGGTGTGGACAAACTGGCTGTGGAGATGATAAGTGTGGCATGTGAAGCATGTATACAAGGGTTATACCGGTTGCTGAGAGTTGTTTGGAAGCAGAACAACGTACCGGAAGACTGTAAAAAAGGAGTTATAACACCTATTTTCAAGAACGTAAACCGGAGGGGTTGTACAAATTATAGGGGTATAACGCTTATGTGCCACTGTACAAAAATATATGAGAAGTTATTAGAAAAGAGAATAATAAATAAAATGAAAGGAATGTGGAGAGAGGATCAGAACGAATTTAGGGAACAGAGGTCTACTATAGACTTAATCTTTGCTATACGACAGCTGATGGAAAGAAGGTATAATATAGGAAGTACTTGGTAATTGTATTTATGGATGTAGGATAGAAATAAAGTTTGGAAAGCGATGGAAAACTCGAAATGGAAAGAGGAGTTGTAATAAGAGTAAAAAGCATGTATGAGGATAACTGGAGCTGTGTTGAGATATAAAATGGGAGGATGGAGTGGTTCCAAATAAAAAATGTAGTGAAGCAGGGGAGTGCCCTTTCACCACTACTATATTTAATGGAAATGGAAATGGTCATGAACAAGTGGCAGGAAAACTCAGGGAGGAAAGAATGAAAGCCATGAGGTCTGTGGATGACTTGAGGGTAGAGGGAAGAGGGAGTACTGGAACAGTTACAGGAATGGATTGAGAGCTATAAAGTTGGATGGGGTAGATGTTAGAAAAGTACAGACTGTAAAATATCTTGGCAGTGTGATTGAGGCGAAAGGTAAATGTAGAGAGGATTTAATGAGAAGAGGACAGAAGGAAGATTGGTTGTATAGGTGTGGAAGAGACCAACTATGGAGAAGAGAAATGCCCTTGAAGTGTAAGGAAGTGTTGTATATGGAGTACATGAGATAGTAGAGGAAGCAAAACTGAGATGGTGTGAATATGTAATGAGGATAGAAAGAAAGAGGATTTTAAATAGAAAGTTGAAAATGAAGTATGTAAGAAAAAGATTACAAGGGAGGGACTGCAAAGAGCATTATTATCCCCAAAATAAACTTAATTTTGTATTTTTATCTATTATCTAACCAGGGATAAGTGGTGTATTTTTGTAACTGCGGCGATGAACCTTCATGTTCCTAATGCCATAAATAAAGTAATAATGTCATTAAATATACTAGCAATCACAGGTATAAACATACCATATTGTTTGCTTCTACCCATCTGTACATCCATCCATAAATACATTTATTTAAAGATATAGCCATTGCTTTAGTTATATTTATAGCGCACACACATTCACGCACACAAAATTATTGCCATGTATGTTTGTGATCTTACACTGTAAAAAAACCCTAATACTTTACCTTGAGCAATGGAGTTACAATTCTACTAACAGCCTCCATTTGTTCTCGTACTTTAGATTCCATCTCTTTGTTTATCTGATCTTGTTTTTCTTGACGAAACCTTTCTATCGCTTCCTGTTGTTCGACACTAAGCATGGACTACAACACACAATACAAATCGTGCTCAAAGCTTGTCTAACATTTACACTTTTACTGATTACATATTAAATACTGTTTTCAAGCTGTTAGTTCATATTATATTAAATAAATGAAAGAAGTGTATAAAATAAAACATAGATAAAAGTAAAAACACTTGCACACATTCACAGACACTTTATTATGTTGATCACAACATGGGAACTTCCTGTAGCAATAGCAATTACAATGAACATCAAGTTGGCCTTATTAATGCCAAATTAGTTGTTGAAAGATGAAAACTTGTCTAGGAAATGAAATGTTCTCTTGGGGCTGTTCTCATATGTGAATGGAGGTGGGGTTAATGTTGCAACAGGGTTCAAATAAGGACATGTTAACTGATATTTAAGGTGGGTGGTTTCATGCTTATCCTTCTACTTCCTGAAAAATATGTTAGGTTGACATAAAAAAACTTAAGTGTTTGTAAATGTGCGTCAGTTTTTTTTTTTTTACTACAATTATATATATATTAAATAGTATTACATTTGGAAGAAGGTACAGGAAAGGTGGATAGAAACATATAAAAGGGACGAACACAATATGGCTGTTACAATGAAAAGAAAAACACAGTTCACACTTTACATTGCTGCCTCTTAAAGAAAATCGATCGTCACCGTTCATTCCTTCGACCTAGGTTTCATTCTATCGGAACTCATCAGGGAGAAGTGTGAAACGCGCAACACAACTTCCTAAAAGAGGAAACCCTTTTATATGTTTCTATCCATCTTTCCTGTACCTTCTTCCAAATATAATAAAATTACCTTAAAAAGCGAAAAGAGGTTTTCCTTAAAGAGATATATATTCGCATCCAATGTCCTTTTACTGTGTTTGTCCTTTATGTTATACCTTTTACATGTTCCTATCTATGTGTCCTATCATTCTTTACCAGTTTCCATTTTCTCCCCCTTCCCTTTTTTTTTTGTTTTCTCTAGAGTCGGGGTACATGAGATAGTAGAGGAAGCAAGGATGAGATGGTATGGACATGTAATGAGGATGTTGGAGTACATGAGATAGTAGAGGAAGCAAGACTGAGATGGTATGGACATGTAATGAGGATGTTGGAGTACATGAGAGTAGAGGAAGCAAGACTGAGATGGTATGGTCATGTAATGAGGATGTTGGAGTACATGAGAGTAGAGGAAGCAAGACTGAGATGGTCTGGACATGTAATGAGGATGGAAGGGAAGAGGATTACAAGAAGATTCATGGATATGAAGTATGTAGAGAAGAGACCACAAGGAAGACATGGGAGGAACAGATAGCAGCAAGTGTGCAAGTGAGAAGAGGAGGAGGAGAAATAACATAAAGGACAAACACAGGAAATAACGGAAAAAAAAAAGTTCTCGAAATCTCAGTGTCCTTAAATTATAGTATTCAAACATTTATATTGTTAAATTAATGGTCTGGAGACTAGTTATGTTTGTCCTAGTTTTTTTTAATCTGAAGTATTTAACGTTCACTTTCTGAACAGACTGATTATATCAGCACAAGACTTATAAACTATCTTGAACCTAGCGCAGAAATAACACCCAGCCTCCGGCTGTTTCTTAGTAGACCTCAACCTCACAAAATTATAGATTTTTCGGCCTTGCAAAGAATCGAACCCGGGACCCTTAATTCTGTAGGTAGACACAATACAGACTGAGCTAAGTTTTTAGTCGTCTTGTGTTTAACCACCAATAAGAAGCTTTAAAACTAGTTTTTTTAAATTGTGAATTTGATATTTTCTCAACTATCGTGGAGGCTTCCTTCTCTAATTTGCTTACAAATGATTATGTTATTAAATAATGACTAGTCATATGAGTTTATTCACCAGTGTGAATGATTGTTGACAGTGTGCAAGAAAAAAATAATGGTGCAACTCGTTACACAAACTAATCACTAGGGGTGTGTGAAGCTTCGAAACTTCGACTTGGATTCGAAACAAACATCAGCTTCGACTTCACTTCAAAACAAATTTGGCTCCAAATTTTCGCCAATAAAAATATTGACAGTTCAAATACTCCATTTAAGTTCAATTATAGCCATTCTAAGCTGTTTTTTACATTCCAAATTAATATTAATATGGAGTAAATCTGAAGTAATTGAATTACATGTTGTGATAATAACTTGATTTATTAGGGTAACACGAAATATTACTAACAATTGTGCAATGAAACTTTTCCCAAATAACTTTAGTGCATAAAGTAATATAAATAACCAAAGAATAAATTTTTTTCAAGCATAAAACAACTAAAAGAAAAATTTCAAACTTCGATTTGGCTTCGAGATTATTTCATATATTCGATTCTAGTTCGCTTTGAATTGAAAAAGTAGACTTGGCACACCCCTACAAATCACTAAACACAAAGTAGATTGAGATGAAACAATTCATGTGCTAGGTTTACAATAACATAATCCAAGCTAGTTGACCTTGTACCTGTAAAGATGATATGTCTGGTGAGTTGTCAAGGAATTGGCAGAGCTCTTCTCCTGAAGTCAGCGTGGTCAGCTCTACACCACTAGGTTTCATACTGATATGTGATACCTTCGAGTTGAACTCGGCCTGCACTTGACTGTATACCTGCTCTGCCTTCTCTTGTCGACGACGTTCAAACAGCGCTGATTCATGTTCCTCTGCCCGCTCATTGCGCATCACTGGAAGAATACACTATAAGGTTATTAAACACATTACTGTATCAGCACAAAGATTACAAACTAACTTAATATAGGACACCACAGATAATACCAATACACAAACCTAAACTTTTGAAGTGAAAAATGACAATTTGAGCACCGATATTGTACCACTGCGCCATCCTGGCTCATCTCATATCCAGAGCCATCTTTCACAGTTGTTAGTGTATTGAGTCTATAGGATGGCTCAGTGATAGAGCATTGACATTCAAAGTCAAAGATCTCTAGTTCGATTCTTGTATCCAGGTTGTCATCCTTCACTTAGGTGAGTTTTATTCGGCTATCAGTAGTGATCCTCTGGATAACCATCATGTATCAGTTTATGACACACACGAATTAAACTTAACTTCCTAGTTGTAATATCTAAGTAATTGAATTAATTCTCAAATAGATTTCTATTCCTTTAAGGAAAGACCCTTTTCACCTTATAAGGCAGATTTTGTTACATGAAGGAAGGAACAGGGAAGAGAGAGATGGACAAAGGAATCAATACAATATGGCTTTTACAATGGAAAAAAATAAATAAATTACACACTTAACATTGTTTGCACTGGACAAAGAGTTAGTGAGCAACTCTTTAAGAAAATTGATTGAAAATCTATATTGTGTTCGTTCCCTTCTGTGTGTTTCTACTCTCCTTTCTCGTATCTTCTTCCATATATGGCATTACTATCATCATTATTATTACACTTGTTTCTTAAATGAACATATTATTTTTTTTAGCACAGTGTCTTACTAGCCATTTGGATTATATACTTATGTAATAATTATGCTAGTGGTTTTCGTGATTTGGAAGGTTATATTTATAGGGAGTGTACCCACATTTGTGTGGAGGAAGAGTGTAAAACCATTTTGGAAGAACTACGCTCAGTACACCTGAGCAAGATTCAAACCTTGATCTCTCTGTCATCAACAGTCTAATCTACTTTCAAGAGAAGCACGTTAGACCAAGCGGGTGGAATTATACTTAATCTTTGAATCTTTAATTACTACAGGCCATTTAGTAATTAATGACGCTATCAATTAATATAGTTCAAATCATTAAATAATATTATTTCTAAATAATCAATGGATTGAATTCACTTTTTTCAAAGTTGAATCTACATTTGAATCTTGAATCCTGAAACTCTAATCCCATGGTGAGTTTTATATATAAGAGTTCACATTATTGACAGTCTTAATAACTATATATGTATTATATTTGGAAGAAGGTACAGGAAAGGTGGAGAGAAACATATAAAAGGGACAAACACAATATGACTTTTACAATGAAAAGAAGAACACAGTTCACACTTTACATTGCTGCCACTGGACAAATAGGTAATGGCTGTCTCTTAAAGAAAATCTATCGTCACTGCTCAATCCCCCACCTAGGTTTCAGTCTATCGGAACTCACCTAGGTTTCAGTCTATCGGAACTCACCTAGGTTTCAGTCTATCGGAACTCATCAGGGGGGAGTGTGATTTGTGCAACGCAACTACCTAAAAAAGGAAACCCAAAAAGGAGAAAAAGGGAAATGATAGAGAATGAATGATAGGACAATTAGATATTAACATGTAAAAGGAACAAATAACAATATGTTTCTATTCGCCTCTCCTATACCTTCTTCTAAATATAATACAATTACCTCAAAAAGTGAAAAGAAGTTTTCCTTAAATAGAAATATTATTTGTGATGTGTTGTCTGTAAAAGTAACTAACCAGTTCTCCCTTCCTGTGTTTTCTCCATATAGAGTGTAGGGTAGATTCTGACCACCGCCACTGCAACACAACTAACTAGGCCCCCAGATGGCAGCACCGACGAGAGAGAGATGGGTATTGGACCAGGATGGTGGTAGTAGCCTAACTTAGTGTCCCACCGTACTCGACGAGTGGAGTTAGTGTGGAGTTTCAGCCTCACCTCGCTGCCAACCTAACACACAGAGGTATAAACAAGAACCTTTA
Source organism: Timema bartmani (assembly GCA_902151455.1). NCBI lineage: Eukaryota > Metazoa > Arthropoda > Insecta > Phasmatodea > Timematidae > Timema > Timema bartmani. The sequence goes on from CABFWB010001618.1 coordinate 77,915, forward strand.
ATGACAATATTGTTTCACAATCTAAATATTAACATGTCAGTAGATTATCAACATTACTGCCATATGATTAATTTTATTAATTTGCAAGATATACAAAAAAAAATATGTGCACAATAATTATAAGAGGATTTCCATCTGATGGACTGGGATGGGTGTGGACAACCCTCCTCGGGGGTGCGTGTCTTACCTACTGATAGCCGAGACAAAGGCTCTTTAGCTGTGTATACCACCCTATGCCATAATGGGCCGAGCATCAGACACCCACGGTGGGAAAGTCACCCCATCCCAAGGCTTACTTAATCCACTGTAGTCGTTTCTTTGGTTATTCGGGCCACCACCCCTGGTCAGTTTGTCACAACCCTTCAAGCAGACGACCAATATTCACCCTTACTCCATCCTGCAGTTATCCACACTGTGTTAACTATTATTATTAACACCGCGTCTTACTACCTGTTCGGATTGTATGCACTTACACTAATGTGTAAAGGTAGGGTGATTGGGAGATGAAATGGAGGACTTACAGTTTAACGTGGGATCCGAACCACGGTGGAGGCCTGGCATTCCTCACATTCACAAGTTGTGATTAATACACGTCTTGTCAGAGGTGAAGGAAGGGTTTGGCAATCAGATAAATCTGTGATCTTGATCCCAGACCACAGCACAGAAGTCTGATACCTTACCCCTAGACCGCCAGGTAACCCCACAGTGTTAAATAATCCGCGCACCAAGTCACCATCATTGATCACTCGCTCAAGAAGCAAACTTGTAAATTCTCCCAACCATGTAAATATGTGAGATGAATGATGTACTATGTATATCATAAGTTTTTTTTTTTGCATCATGTCTTACTACTGTTTGGGTTGTAAACAGTACATTTCATAAGTTAAATTTAAGTAGGATTAGATGTAAATAGATATATTAAGTTAGTAAATATTAACCAACACTAAACATTAAAATTAACTTTGGTATGTATGGAATGTATGTATTTGAAATAGTCCTGTGCGGGAATGACATTTTGACTTTGGAAAATAACGATTTCCCGGGGGAACGGGACTGAAAAAAATCTAAAAATAACTTTCCACTTTAGGATTATATATATTTTTCAGATTTGTAATTTTAGTCTTAACTTAGCTTTCCCGGTCATTTCAATAAAAAAATAATTAGTTTAAATTAATTAAAATAAAGAGTTTCAATTGAGGATGTCAAAAATAGTTTGAATAGTCCGGAAAAGAGACCAAAACTATAATTCGGCTTCAGTAATATTGGCACGAACAATAAATCTACCTTCTGTAAAAAAAATATATACATATATATATATTTAAACGAAAAAATTATACACACAATATTTGTATATAAAATATAAGTTTTCTAAATAAAAACTTAGTATTTTATCTAATAAGTGTTGAATAAGATTTTTGATATTTTTATATGGTTTATTAAATAAATACAAAACAACACAGTTCAGTATCAATAAAATATAATGTACAGTATGAAATGACTTGACAGAATGCCTCTTGTCGAGTTCACAGAACATTATAATAAAGTAATGTAGGTTCAGTGTTACCAACTGTCACATAACAATTATCTTACAGATATAATGTAAATAAAAAAACTATGTCTAATGCAACTAATGCAACTATTATAAATGTATATTTTTAATCAAGTAATTTGTTATAAATATCAATAAATTCTTAAAATATATTCTAAGATTGACTAAAATAGTTCTTGAATAAAAAAACTCTTGGTGTGAATTTTAATAAATACTTACAAGCAAAATATAAAAATATTCAAAGTAATCTGAATAAATACAATTGAGCCAGTGTATCTGGTTACCTCTTGCGTTTTAACTACTAAAGTTCTCACAAAAAGCGCTATTTGACTTCAAAATATGTTAGCTTATTCAACTATTATTATCTATTACATCAAATCAAATGAATGCCATTACAAATAATAACATTTAAGTAATAGACGTGCAAATAAGTGTGTTGCAGATGTATTTCATGCATAATTTGATATTTAAAAGCAATTTTTATCAAAATTTTACGCTAGAAATATTTTCCTGCCTTAAATCTATTCAGAGATCATTATATTCAATTTCCTTTAGTGTAGTTATGTTATTTGATGGCGTTAAGTTGATTTGTAAGGAGTTACAAAATAAAAGCGTCTGAAGTATCAAGTATCTATCTACTTAACTGAAGATAAGGTTAATTTAAATTTAATGAATTAATAATATTTTCAAAGGAAATTAAATGAAAACGTGACTTGGATAGCCGGTCCTTAATTGTAATTTTTCCCCCCGAAAAACCATGGGAAATATTTTTTCTTGCCCAAATTTTGGGAACAACCATTTAGCCAAATTGTTTCCCAAAATTCGGGGTTCCGCACAACCCTAATTAGAAAGGAATAAAGAGGAGAGATTATAAGATCAAATAAACATCTCTAATCCACTAATTTATGAGTTCCTTCAATCACACTAGAGTATGCGCCAAGCCCAGCTGCTCCCATATAAACCAATGGGTGGACTCTCGGTTCACTTCCTTCATGTTACAGGGTGCGCGCCAAGCCCAGCTGCTCCCATATAGACCAATGGGTGGACTATTGGTTCACTTCCTTCATGTTACAGGGTGAGCACCAAGCCCAGCTGCTCACATATAGATCAATGGGTGGACTCTCGGTTCACTTCCTTCATGTTACAGGGTGCGCGCCAAGCCCAGCTGCTCACATATAGATCAATGGGTGGACTCTTGGTTCACTTCCTTCATGTTACAGGGTGCGCGCCAAGTCCAGCTGCTCACATATAGACCAATTGGTGGACCCTCAGTTTATGTCCTTCCTGTTAGAGGTTATGCATCACTCCTGGCTGCTCCCCTGCCTAGTTCAGGTGGACCTTCAGATCCACTCCTGCCTAGCACAGGGTACGTGTTTACCCAGTGGCTCCCCTAAACCCCAAGGGGCACTACAACGCTTACTACCCAGTGGCTCCCCTAAACCCCAAGGGGCACTACAACGCTTACTTCCCAAGACCATATCAACCGAACATCTCCTTCAAAAAATGAACAAGAAGCGAGATTAGACATCACAAGAACGCCTCTTAGTGCCCAATTCAAGAAGAGGCGGCAAGCAAGGAGGCTCAAGGAAGACTGCAGACTCTACACCCACTGACTCATTTCTCCAAAATTATAAATCTTCCTCCAATTCTTTGTTTCTCCTTCTTTAAATTACATCACGCTAACCTCTATCCGACATTCACACACCATTTCTTCCCAAGAACATTGACCCTATCCCTATCCTCATCCAACTTAATCAACCACCCTTTCCACCCAAGATCTGCTCATCACAAATCCTCTAGTCCGAGATCCCAAGAACTTCATTCGAGCCCAATCCTCAAGGAATCTGTAATGTAAAGAGATGAATAGGGACTTTGTTTTGAATAGCACATGATCAGCAACTTACAATTTAGAATAGGCTCTAATTAACATTTCCTGTGACACCAGCAGCCAAGGCTAGAGTTTGTACCATCCTCCACAGCGATAAACGTCTTTAAGAACCTCAACAGAAAACACTAGGGAATCAAGTGGATGGCTCAGAGCTCATTGGGTAGCTCCGAAATTCACCCTCCACATCCTAGACCCAAGGAAGAAAGAAGATGGACCCTCTAATAAATCACACCAATGTGAGCCTGATATCTAGGCTGTAATGGGTAGTCGATAATTCACTCAATTGTGAGCCTAATAAGACGCCTGTCCTTGAAACAGAATACTGGCACTTCTATCCTTGAAACAGAATACTGACACTTCTATCCTTGAAACAGAATACTGACACTTCTATCTTTGAAACAGAATACTGGCACTTCTATCCTTGAAACAGAATACTGGCACTTCTATCCTTGAAACAGAATACTGGCACTTCTATCCTTGAAACAGAATACTGGCACTTCTATCCTTGAAACAGAATACTGACACTTCTATCCTTGAAACAGAATACTGGCACTTCTATCCTTGAAACAGAATACTGAGCATTCCTATCCTTGAAACAGAATACTGGCACTTATGTGGTTTATATTTATTATTAGGGGTGTGCGAAGGTCACCTTTTAAATGTGATGCGAAGTCGAAGCAAAGCTTGAAACTTGTGAAGAAAAATTGAAGTCGAATTCGAAGCTACCTAGGATTTCTCTGATAATAATTATAAATTAAATTCTGTTTTAGTTTCACACTTTTCGTATCAGCCATTTCGAATAGTAAAGAAAACACAAAGAAGACATGAAAAACTTCCGTGTCAAAATGCACATGTAAATTTGTCACAGATAATTCCAAAGAGATGGAATATTAAGGACTAAACATTAGATGCGAGCTGGAATGATAGAACAACTAAAGCGCTTTCTCTGCTTCATACCAGTGACCATGGTGTTATTTCTTTATAGGTATTTTTATTTTTTTCAAAATTATGTTTGCGATGGTGAATATAATATATCAACATTTACTTACCCGCTTTTGATATATGCTTACGTTATGGTAGTTAAATTACTAGTCCGTGTTAAAATTCTGTTTAGTAACGGTTTTAAAATTATCAAATATTGAAATATGTAATATTTAGTAGGAAAAAATTAAAAAGGTTGATAATTCATTGAATATTTATCCTTCCTTCAAAATTTTTCAAATATGCGAAGGTTATTGTAGATATAAAAGTCGAAGGCAAAGGAGATTTGGCCTTCGACTTCAACTTTTCGAAACTTCGCAAACCATTATTTATCATATCATCATCATCATCATTTCCAGCCTGTATCTCCATCAGTTCAGTACTTTGGCTCGATCTCCCACCATTTTTCCTCATTTAATTGTTTACATTTTTATTCTATCCCTTGATTTATTAGAATTTGGAAAATAGTTTTTAAAATAATATTAACAACATTTTGTAATAATGCTGATTTGGACCTCTCTCATATATGTAAAAAAAAATCATTGATGAAGTGTAATTTTCTCTAAAGTGCTATATGTAAATTATCCTTTTAAGACTTCATCCATGGAGAGTCACGCGATTTTCAGAAATAATGTCGAAGGATTGCACCATTATAACTTTTTTTTTCTTTTAAAAATTAACTCTGTAGTGTTTTTCAAAAAATCAAATGACGCTTGCTCCCTCTACCCAATAGGAATCTAGCCTTCACGACACCTGTCACCAGGACTCTTTCGATTAGTTGGTTTTGACACTGGTCACGAGAGGTCCAACAGGCAAGGGGTAGGTCATATATAAGCTGTTTGTGCGTATGAATCCATAAGTCGATTCATCACGTGGCTTATTAAAACAGTGCCACTAACTTAAATACAGAGAGTAGTCACATAAATCTACACAGCATGGTACTCAAAACACAGAATGTGTAATGTTACAGAAAAATAATCTGTATTTCAATGAAAATTGTATCATTTTACATAATATAACATAATATCACTTTAATAAATCGTGTGCAACATCAATAGTCTTGTTTATTTAATATTGTTATTGATAGTGTTCAATCACAGGGCACTATCATGATTAAAATTCGTACTGGTTTAATTAGTGCTCGATCACAGGGCAAATATCAGCTAATTAAATGGTAATCATTTTAATTGGCACTCAATCATGGGGCTATAAATACTAATTATCTCACAATATAAACAATATCATAATAATCGACACCCAACGCGGACCGATTAATTTATATCACTTTAATTAACGCCCAATGTGGACTGATTAATTTGTATCACTTTAATTGACGCCCAACGTGGGCCAATTAATTCATATCACTTTAATCGACGCCCAACGCAGACCAATTAATCAGTAACACTTTAATGTTACTAGATGGCACCATAAGCCTTTATCCTAAATCTTAAGCTTTAGTTCATATTTTCCTCAACAGAAAACACTGTAATGTCAACAAAAAGTTGTTTTGTTTTGCACAAATGAATTATGTTATTCCCAGATGTTTACACCGTGGCGTGAATATGTTTTTGACTCTCGTGTTTTTCTTTATTTTATTTTGATTCGAGTGTTTGCAGTTGCTATTTGGTTTTCTTATAAAAATTTATATATTCTTTATTGTTTTATTCCCTTCATAGTATTTTAAGTTATATAGGCCTAAGTGTTAGAACAATATAATTTTTTTTTTGTATAGCTAGGCAATGGAGGCTCCAAGTTCTAGGTTAGATGACTGACAATTTAGATACTATAGATAATGATAGTGAATTTATGCCTGAAAGTGACTCTGATTTATTTATTTATTATTTAGGCCTATTTATGATTTATTTATTTGCTGCATGTAGAGTGTTTTCCAAAGCAAAGGCACTGACTCCAAAAGTATGTAATTAGGCCTTTACACAATTTTACTAAAATTGATGTAGTTTAGAAATTAACAATACTGCAGACACCAAACTTATATCATATTTTACAGAAATTAATCATCTTTCTTTCAGGAGGCGTGATGAAGACAAAAGACAAAAATTCAATCAATTTTTTCACCTCTAGAGTTTAAATTTTAATTAAAATTTCCAAATTATCCAGTTTTCAATACTTTTTACGATTCATCTACTGTATAATGATAGATGACTTATTTTTTTTCTAATTCTAAAATGCTTAGAGCACAAGTGTGAATTTATTTCTTGTATATAAGTTGAATAGTTTTTTTATGGTAGGAATTCACCAATACACAGGTAAATATGTAAGAATTGGCCTGAGAGTTTTACACCGGAATTGTGAAAATATGCTGAGTGCAAAAGGGTTAAGGATTTGAGTCTCAAAATTTGAAATTTTCTTGAATCTCAAATACCCTTAAGGATTTGAGGGATTCAAGGGTCCATCCCCTAAATAATATTTATTGTTACAGAAACATATGAGAAAAAAAACCCATGACTTTTCCCCAAAGAGCTTAACAATCTACTTCACATTTCTTAAAAATATATATTTGCTTATAGCTAGGAAACTATCGGTTACAATTAATATATGATATTTATAATAAAAGTTTTTTATTTTTTATACTAGGCCTACCTACAACTTTGCGATGCTATATTCTGAAAATTGAAAAATGACACCTGGACATGGGAATTGAACCTGGAACCTTTGGCTTAGTACGCCAATACTCTAACCAATGAGCTATCCATGAATCGTCCCATGCCCAGGGTCATTCTTCACTCATATTTTAATTGTACAAATGGCAGCAATATGCCAACTACTGAGTCAAAGGTGGCTGCGTTATCTGATAGCTCATGATCTTAATAAAATCTTACATTTGTAGCCGACAATTTCAGCACGTCCATCATAGACTCTGCCTGGATAGCTCAGTGGTAAGAGCATTGGCGTACTAAGCCAAAGGTCCTGGGTTCGATTCCCGTGTCCAGGTGTCATTTTTCAATTTTCAGAATATATCTATATGGAGTATTCCTCACTAAAAGCATAACACATAGCTTTGGCTATTTGATTCTTTGTGATGTTAAGTTAGATTGTATCTCAAAGAGTTGCTTGGATATAATATAATTTGGCGATATCCGCTTTTTTTATATTTTATTTTTACCCTCATGTAAACTAAGTTTAGGGTTAGATATATAGTTCCAAAAAATTCTCTGGGGAACCTTATTAAAATGCTAGAAACCAAGTTTTAGTCTGATTAGTAAAATGGTTTCGGCTCTAGGTTGGGATACAGACACACACAGCATCGTGTTAGGTTAGGTTCATAGGGTCATGAAATGTCGACATCCTCAAACTCTCTAATTCTATTTTTTGTACAATCACAATACTTTCTCTATCCTCTATATATAAACAATGTAAGAGTGCAACAGTGTGTGTGTGTGTGTGTGTGTCATGAAACCATGAATTGACTACACTAGTGAGCTGATACCTCTAGTGGAGAGCACCCTTGGTCACAGTTGAGCAGCTCTGCACTATGAGTCATCAGTTTGGTACCAACAGTGACGATCTTGCTCTCAATAAGACGGCACATCTCTACATCCACACTGGCCATAATGCCGTACCAACCATCAGTCACTTCCAGTTCATAGCTTGGCGATTTCATTGTTTCCATTTTACTTTCAACAGGCGACTTCAATGGGGTCTAAATGAACAAACATATAACATATACCCACAAGAAAATTAGATTGTAAAAACATGTATGTACTCACCTAAAGTTACATTAGCATCCCAACTTTATTTTTAGTAGCGTATTAAGTATCTTACTGCCCATTAGGGCTATTAACAGCTTACCCTTACTAGGACACAGGATGTGGGAAAAAAATGTTTAGTAGCTGCACCTTCATTTGCCTGGATATATTAAAACACAGGGAAAGTACGGAATGAGGCCTAGCTGTCATATTTAGGGTTGTAAACTATCAAAGCAACTACTCCTATAGTATTTATGTCATGTAATGCCATCTATCTTCAAGTGAAGTACTGAGAAATTGTGTTGGGTTGCTCGTGAATGAGTCATTCAAATTAAATGACTCTTGAGTGAAAGCTGTGAATGAGCGGCTCTCCATTCATGAGCGAGTTCACGCCATCCATACATGGATCTGATAACAATGACATTGACATTTCTTATTATTACTTGTACAAAAAACAAGAATATATTATGTATGTCACCTGTACATTTAAGTTAAGAACTTAGATCAATGACCTTAAATATTACAGCTAAATCTCCCTTCCCCCCACATTCCTTTGTGTTCGTGTGGAACTTTATGAAACATCGTACATTTGTTTGGTCTTCACCTCTCTCTTCTTTTCACTCATACACTATCATTATCTCTGTCTACTCGCTTTGGATTTTCAATCAATGTTCGGTTTAATTAAGCTTGTCTCGGCTATCAGAGAGTTGTCATTTATGACTCTTTTTTTGTTCTTGTTCAATCTGTTATTCATGCTCCTTCTATCATTCTTTGTTCGTTACTATGAAAATAATCAATTATATATATATATATATATATGTACGGTTGTATATTGTAAAATGTTAATACATAAATAAATACCTAGTCTAAAGAAAGTGAACACATGACTAGAGTAGTTGTTAAATGTTGTGTACCTCTCTCTCTCTCTCTCTCTCTCTCTCTCTCTCTCTCTCTCTCATATATATATATATATATATATATATATGAGTCCAGAGAACAGGAGAGAGACAGAGAGAGAGAACATTCTTTGTATCCAATTATGTATTGTTTATTTATAGTTAAATAAGGAAATAACAAAATGCAAACATAACATGTACTATTGTTTCCAAATTGCAGTACTGCCTACAATATTAAATTAACTATTTTTACTAACATAAAAAAAACATAATTATGTGATGTAGACACTAAAGGCTAAGTACTAAGGTTAAGTATTATAAATAATATGCCCAAATAATAGAATTAAAGATTCAAGTGCAATAAGTTTCGGATATGCTACACATAGATCCAAATTATTCCTAAGTTAAAATGGAAGGGACAAATTTGCACGCTCAGAACGGAGTAGTGAGAATTAAAGTTAGAGCTCGCTCATTCACTCACCAAGGTAGATTAAGGAATAAAGGGCTCATGCAGTGAACGTTATGACTCATTTGAACGACTCTTTTGAATGAGCGAGCTAATGTTAGCTATCAGGCATTAATGAGCTGGTTTGACCTATCATTTTGGCTACTTTCAAAATGTTATAAATAATGTACAATCTTCTACATTACTAACCATTCCTTCTCACCTTGACAACTCTGGCTACACATAGCACCAACCATCCCTTCTCACCTTGACAACTCTGGCCACACATAGCACCAACCATCCCTTCTCACCTTGACAAACTCTGGCCACACATAGGACCAATCTCTTGGCTGCTGTGTCATCCTTTTCCAATATTCTTGTCAATGCAGGTCGCTGACTGCGGTCAATTTCTCGGTCATATCTGTACTTGAGCTGCAACATCACGTTGTTTGGGGACAAACACCTGTTCAACACAATGCAGCAGGGCAAGTCACAGTGAAACAAAGGTAATTACATCATACATCTTTAATCAGTTGTAACAACGTGCCGGGCAATGCACTCCTCTTTGATATATTAAAATTATGTTTTAAATCAATATCCCATTCTGTGTAGTTTCAGCAACAAGTCAACATAACATTAGCTTTGAGTTAATATGTTGAAACAAATTAAATAATTAAACAAACATAATGAAAACTAATTGTGTTGGCACCAAACAATTCTGGTTAAGTATGTAAATGGAGCAAGTTGCTACGTCGTGTCAGGTGGATGTTCTGGTGGGGAGAAGTGTATTAAAAAACAACAACAAACAACTGGGTTGTGCATTTCCCAGGGGAAACAATTTGATATAACTTGCTAACAAGGAATGCAATATGGGAATGAAGCATTCCAACCAACAATCTAAGAGCGAGCCACCTCATAGCAAGCAAACTGTTACCTGGTAAAGTGAAGCTGCTACCACTAGTAGATGTTTAACCAACACAACATACAAACAATTAGAATAAATTATCTGCAATGTTTGACATTGATTCGATGTGGGCTATATCTAGGCCCATTTCAATCCTCTTTAATAAACCATATTTTTGTTTTGCACAGAAATTATTTTCACAAGGTGGATGTTTTTCTTTTAGGATGTTGTCTACTTGTGACGTCAAGTAAAGATAGGATTTCCCATGATAGTGAATTTACGTTTTATTAGACAATCTTTTAAGATATCACATTAAAACCAAAATCATAAATTCTTAGATAATTCTAAAAGTTGTCATAAGAATTTTTTTTTTTTGGGACCTTGAAGTAGTTTTTTGTGCATATATATTATGTTTTTTAAATTATCTACAACTCAGGTTATTTGGTTTATTCAAGAAACAGCTTGTAGGAATCTTCCTACCAGAATGTAGATTTAAAAAATATTAGAGTGGGTGTTTATACTCATCAGCATAAGAGCTGTGTTTTCACCATATGAACAAAAACTAAAATTAGGAATTGTGTTTGTTAGAAGTGCAGTCTAAATAAATTTAAATTCAATTTGTGAAGGTTTTATAAGGTCTATTAAAGTTAACAAATATACGTGTCAAAAATAGACCTAAAGATAATTATGAGATTAAAATGTGATAGTTTACAGTTGTGCCTTCATATTTAATTTATTTTTGATATAAAAGCCTCTCACATTGTTTTCGTAAAATGTTTTAATTTGTTTCGTGTCATTACTGGTTTTTATGTAATCAGTTTAGTCATTATTTTTTTCAATATTGATTCACAATTTGTGTTAGCGTGATAATTAATAAACATCACTTTTTCCAATCAAGTCTTATCTTAACGCTCCTTAGCTAACTTGTTTTATAGAATTTTTTCTAAAATGTTAAAAGAGAAATTGTTAAAAATGGTTAAGCACATAAATGGAGTAAAGGTAGTGAGTGATTAAGGTATATTAATTACCTGTGAGCAAAGAGAAGAGGGAACGATCTGTCTGTAGCGGCCAGTTTCCAGACAATCCAACGGTAATGGTTATGAACCCAGGTAGTGGACGAGAACAACGATGGGTCTACACCTGGACTGGCAAGGAAGGCCCTGGTTACCTCCACCACCCCAGCGAGCCCTTGTGAATCCAGTATGAGCCTACTTCCATCCCCTACTGCCACACCAACCACATTCTCTCGACACATTGCGGAACTAGACACACACACACAACAGTAGGGAATGAGATACTAGAGCAATGGAATCAAACACTGTCTTCAGGTAGACTACAATATACAACAGTGTTACAAACATAGATAGATAAATGGATAGAAAGAAAGATCAATAAGAGCAGTTAATTATTTTTTACATTATAATTATGCTTCAAAGATAACCTTTTTTATTTTAATTAATGAAAATAGTCGTCATTTGAAAATATATAATTTAAAACAATGAAAATACATAATTGACAAGTTATCCAAAAAGGCGGCATAAAACAAAACAAAAGGCTGCAGGCTCCCATTCCTGTTTTCCTGTGTCACATAAATGTCCAAGATTTGAATATTTTATTTTGGTTAATATAAAATTAGTAGGGCAATATGAGAGTGAATGTATAGTATGCAAGATGGAGATGCAGACTAAGGTGTTTAGTTGGGAGGACTAGGGTTCAAGTCCAGCTCAATTTACCAAGATTGACTAACCACTCTCCTCCATAAAAATGTGGCAACTCTTACCCCTACTCCATCAATGTAGGTGGTAAGACACATATGTGGGATGGGTCATACAATACTAAAATAACTCCAATATGTACACTTCACTAACCCTGAAAGATAGCAGTCTTACCTTGACATATTACACTGTGAGCCTATCTTATAAGATACACCATAGTTCAATCTGTCAAGGTGCCAGAGTAAACAGAGTGTATGTACCTGTAGAAGTCGTGTGCCGAGAATCTGTAGTCAACTGCATTACTGGATGTCACATCTATTACATCTTGTTTAATATCAAGCTTCAGTAACTATAACAACATACAAACATCAACATCCTTCATAAGTTTAACACAGTTTGAACCATAGTTTGGCTGAATTTTTAATATGAACAAGTTGTATCAGATAACGTTTTGTCGGTTTTCTTGAGAATTTTAAAATAAAAAACAAACAAAGTGTGTATTTCAATCTATTAAATATTTTCACCCCAAGTAATGAAAATAACTACTAAGATTAATTACTGTATTATTTTTGACAAGGCAATGACAATTTTAAGATAGGTTTTCAAATAGAAATGTTTTATGACGAGTGATAATAATATTAAAGTGTTAACCTGTTCCCTGGAATAAGTTCCTGGAAGTGTTCCTCCAGCTGCTTGTCTCCAGGACATCTGAGGCTCCCTAGTCTTGGTGAGTAGATGACTGCCCTTCACGAGGCGAGGTTGGCCTCCCCTTGAAACACTTTCAATTATTTTCTCCTGCTCAAAGGCTGACTTTTGGCGAGCGTCTGACACCTCCTCTGTAGAAAGTTTACGATCAGAGCAGTTTTCACTCTCATGAGACAGTTTTGATCGTTTGGGGAATGGAGTTCCAAATGCAGCATGTTTTAACATCCTTTTTGCTGGTTGGATGGTGGAGGGTGCTACAGACGTCGTCTGGTCAGTGTCTTTGTAAGGTACCTAAATTTATGTTTGGAGAACATTAATACGGAGATTTTAACAAAAATTGACACAAATTAAAAACAACTATTACATAATTACTCATAGGCTTCACATGAATTAATAAAGAAAACAAATTTATATTTTACCAAAATAACAATATAGAGGGGAATCATTGTCGAAAGTTTCCCTCCCCCCCACCCCCCAGATTGAGACCCTCCCTTTCCCCCCTAGTTTAGAAGAAATTTTCTTCCTATTCCAAAAATTTGTGTTCACTTTTCTGTATCTTAAAAAAATGAATAATGAATTAAGAGGTTTTGCAATATGTTGTATCAAGAACAAAAATTGTAAAAGATACTGTCGACAATTAGAAAGGTAGTCTAGCTAAAGAACTAACTGATATTTGGGATGCCAGTGATTGATGTCTGTCTATCTTCACACCTTACAATTAAAACGCAGTATGAGAACTTGTATACGCAGTATCGACAATTGATGATGGACAAGAATAAAAAAAGTGAATGGCGAATTCTTGATATAGTTTCTTTCTTTAACCCAGTATAGTAATCAGAAAGCAAGTAGATCTGTGCGGTGATAACGGGCGTTAAATTATCAAACACAGAGAAAACAAATTATTTAACTGACCTTTGTGAACTGTGAATGAGAGTACCTGTAGTGATGAGATTATAGCTGGGGCGCCCCAATCTTATTTCTTGAGCACTTATTAATTATTTCACACGAGAGAGTTTCATGGTTGTGTGTGCCGAGGCTAAAAGACACTTTGATCACAGTTTTACATGTGAGGAAGAGCGAGCCTAGAGCCATTAGGAGAGAAGGGCGGGAATTGGATAAAAAAAACAAGACATCAGTATGGTGGTGACACCTAGTGATAATGAATATAACTAATTAAAACAAAGAATAGAGCACAGCTAGCTCAGTAAATATATTCATACTAAACATACTGCCCCCCTTGAAATACTAGTTCAATGAATGAGTAGAACAAAAGATACAAAACAATCACGAAAGAAACAAAAATACAAGATAAACCAATTAAAGAGACAAAAAAGGCAAAAACAAAGAGATAACTTAAAAAGAACGAGATAATAACAATATACAACCCTAGTTGAGTGAGAGAGGAAACACTTTGATGACAGGCCTTGAAAGTGTTCTCTTTTGGATGCGCAGATGTACAACTCGTACAATGCCATCTTTTCCATGAGAGGTCGAAGTGACGCGTCCAAGACGCCAAGACAGAGGTGGTGTGTTGGGTTCATGAATGATGACGAGATATCCTGCTTGAAGGTTAGCTTTCTGTGTTGTCCATTTTGAGCGTTATTGAAGAGTTTGTAAATACTCCTTATGACTTCTTTTCCAGAAGTGTTGAGAGAGTGATTTGACTAAATTCCATCTTTTCAATTGGTTGCATGGTGTGTCAGATACATCGGTTTTAGGTATGGGAACCAGAGGAGAGCCGATCAAGAAGTGTCCCGGAGTTAAAGCATCTAATTCACATGGGTCAGTGGATAGAGGGACTAGCGGTCTAGAGTTCAACATAGCTTCCACATTAGTTGTAAACATTATGAACTCTTCTAAGGTCTGATTTCCAATTACTCTTGAGAGGTGGTATTTTGCGCTTTTGATCGCAGATTCCCAAAGTCCTCCCTGATGTGGTGCAGCTGGAGGTTGGAAGTGAAACTTGATGGAATGTTGTGATGAAAACTGTTGAAGTTGTTGCTGAGTGCGGTCTTGAGATAGATAATAGTTAATGGTTTTCTTCAACTGATGATATATATGTCCCTCAGACATAGTTTCATGTATTAGAATGTCTTGCTTTATTTTCAATGTCCACCAGGCATAGTGTATTGTGTATTGTGTGAGTGTTCGAGTTTTTTTTTAGGTCCATCAGACACAAGTTTTAATGTCAGAAGGTCTAACATTATTTTCTATGTCCATCAGACATGGTTTCTTTAGTCAGAATGTCTGACATTATTTTATATGATCATCAGACATAGTTTCTTGGGTCAGATAGTCTGACGATTATTTCCCTATGCCCCTAAGGCATAGTTTAAATACGAGGGCTCTATGCTCTGCATATGTATAGGACCAGGTGATTAAGTATTCTGAGTCCATGAATTTGATTTTATTTCCTAAGTCCTTAAGACATTGTTATATTTTTATGACACCCTTAATGGTATGATCTTGTTTAGAATATCTGTATGGCTACAATCAAATTATCTAACACTTTCTTTGTGGACCTAGTTAGGTCAGTGACTAGTTGCAGTCACGATTACACCCTTGTTTGTGTAGCTATTTGCGGTGCGCAACCTGTGGGAACACTACTAGATTGAAGTAGTGGCCCACGAGGATAATGCTTTGTTCCGGCCCCTTCAGACGCCATATGTATCTAAGTGTTCAAAGATAGTTTGTCTTAGATATTGTATGCCCTAGTAATTGGTAAATGCATAAATTTACTATTGATTGCTCTGGCAGTACTCATTAGGAAATGACCGGCCATAGTAAATTACTGTGTAGATGCCTGATTGCTAGCCATCTATTATTTGTAAAATGGAGGCTCCTCTTAAAGGATATTATTATTTGGTTTTTTGTAACTCTCCATGAAAGTTAATACTAGATAGCTTGAATACTATTCTTCTTAGTAACTCTAAAAATATAGGATTTAATGGTATGTTTCTATTTTCAATTGTTTCACTATTTTTCATGATTAGACATCTCGGGTATTAGTATGGTATTAGCCTGGCTAGATTGTCTTTTTGTATATTACCTAAAACTTAATTCCCCTTTTTACTGTTGCCGAGTTGTGGCAGACGCTTCATCGTTCGAGTAAGAGTGAATACCTCTATTTCTAGAGTTATTAAACTAAACGAAATGTTCTATCTAACTTCTGTCGGTTCCTTGTCTACAACATATTAATACCTATTTGTCCAACCTAATGTTTTCTACCTCGATAATGGAATACAGTTATTGTTAATTAATTGAATTAAAATCTTGTCACTCATTTGTAATTTTATATCTTTTTGTTTACTTTTTAATAAACTTATTTGTTAAACTTATAAATTTTTGGGATGCATTTTCCTTCCCTATCTTTCATCATGTATAACTTATTTAAATATGTACCAGCAATCGCTTCTTTTTCTATGTGATAAAAGAAGCAACGATGCAAACTGCGCCACTCTGCTTTGAGTAAACTTCAAATTTTCCATTCCTTATGTATAGATCATCTTTCATATATTTATAATAGGTTTATTGTGACATTCTTGTTAATAACCTTGTTTTTTTCCATTTCATGTAACTAAGACACATTTGCCATGGACGACAGAGATCCTGTAAACACTGACCAGACTAATGCAGTCGACAACCCACCATCAAATGGGGGAACTAACATGTAGAACTTCTATCCCAAGATGAACTGATTGCAGCTATTAGAGAACTGTGTTGGGTAGTTGCTGATAATGCCGAGGTGAGTGAGCTACGAGTCACTTTGAACTTCTTAAATTCACAACCAGCGATTTCCTGGATTACTAACACCCCTACAATGATTCAACAAATTAATAAGCTCAGTAAGAGATAAGCTGATATAAACAAAGAAATAGAGTTTTTACCTATTACAGACCAGCCCAATAATATTAACATATCACAAACAGCATCAGGTAATATCACAGATGGTATTAAATCTAAAGTCTTGTCAGGCTTCCTAGAAAAAGTCCCACTATGTGACGGTCAAAATTATGAAATAATATTTAAATTTCTTTTGAAAATAAATAAATTTTGTAAGTTAAATATAAATAATGAAATTGAATTTCTTACCTTATGCCTAATTAAAACAAGTGGTTATTTGACACAACTATTGGAAGAGTGCTTGAATAAAAGTATTTCATGGATAAACTGTATACATAAAATATTACGTACTTTACTCCCTCCATGAGTTAAAGCCAGTTTGAAAGCTCAGTTTGTAAACAGGTTGCAAAAACCAGATGAATCTTTCCGTAACTTCATCATGTCAGTCTCTGAGGCTGCAAAAGTTCTTGAACTTAATTTAGAGGAAAAAGAGATAGTTGTAACTATTCTCGAAAATGTGTCACCCTAACGAGACGTCATTTTGTATTCGTCTCGCAGCCATCTTTAATGGCAGAGCTACATTACTTAGCCTTTCAAATAGAAAGTTCTATGCTAGCCGAACAGAAGTATTTGATTTCCAACCCTCCACCCACAATGGTTAAACAATTAGAAAATACTAGTTCTAGCAAACCAAAAGTTTATAGTTATAATTATGATATACCATCCCAAACACACACGACTAAGCCTCATGTTTTTCATAACCAGACGTTAGATAAATTAAACCAAAGAAAAGATATGTCGTCAATTAAATGTTTCAATTGTGGCAAAATGGGTCATTATAAAAGTCAATGTGGGGCAAAAAAACATGGAGACATGGCTTTGCCAGGCAACGCAACACCCTACCATGAGTTTTGGAACAAACTATTAAAGTATCTATTAATTCTATTTCCTATTTTGCACTTGTAGATACTGGAGCTAGTTGTTCCTTCATAAATGCTCAATTTACTCAAAATTTACCCAACTTAGATCCCTTAGCAGAAACATATTTAAACCTAAACTTTTTGTCATTGCAAATGGAGCTACCCTTGAAGTAAATAAAAGTATTTATTGTTCGATTAAAATTAAAGGGTTCACCTGAAAACATTCATTGTTTGTTGTCGATAATTTACCTTATGATATAATCCTAGGCGTCGATTTCCTACCCAGAACAAATAGTAGAATCAATTTATGAAATAATCATATTTATTTCAGATTTATACCTTCTACTAAGATTAAATTTGAAAAAGTGATAAACAGTATGAAAACATTTTGATCAGTCTTCCCTTATCAAATATCTCTCTCTAATTATCAATCCGTTAGGTCTCCTCCATATTCTTGCTCGCAGCCTAAATTACAAGCATTTAGAAAGTTGGTCCAAGATCTGTTAGATAAAGATATCATTAGACCGTCTATAGTTTAATAGACCTGAATGCTAGTTTTCTTCAGTGTGCACTTACTGAGGATTCTAAGCAATATACCACCTTTGTTACCCCTTGGGGCTGTTATTAGTATAATAGAGTTCCCCTTGGGATTAGTTGCGGTGGAGCGGCTCTGAGTGGAGTGCTGGACCATATTTTGGCTGATTTCAAGTTCAAATTTGCATTCAATTATTTGGACGACATTTGTAGACCCGGAATGTATTAGGCCCATTGTTGATTTTCCAGTCCCAAAGAATTTGAAACAAGTCCAACGTTTTGTGGGGATGTGTGCTTATTATTCCAGGTTCATTCCTTCTTTTTCGGAGTTGGCGGCCCCGTTAAACCAATTAAAAAATAAGGGGGTACAGTACGTCTGGGGAGATGACCAAAAGACAGCGTTTTCTAAACTCAAACTAAATTTGGTGTCCCCTAAGGTACTTAGAGTGCCTTATTTTTCGCTGTCCTTTGAACTTAAGGTAGACGCTTCATCCTATGCCCTTGGGGCTGTCCTCTCTCAAAGATATCCTAAAGGATTACTTCGAGTAGCGTTCGCTAGTAAATCATTTAATGAGGCGCAAAAAAGGTACAGTGCATATGAAAAGGAATGTCTCGCATGCTTATTTGGCATTGAGAAATTTGTGGATTATCTGGAACAACGTGAGTTAGTATTGTAAACAGACAATAGTGCTTTATCATGGATGTTTAATCACCCTAAACAATTAGGAAAAATTGGCCGTTGGGTTTTGAGGTTGTCTCAATTCAAGTTCACTACTGCACATGTTTCTGGGAAAAATAAAGTTGTTGCCAATGTCCTGTCGCGCCTCAACAAAGGAGTGTACAAGATACTTCCTTGTCATAGTCCTGCTAGAGTTAACGTTATTAGTTCTATTACAGAATCTTTTGTTTCTTAGAACAACATCAACCAGAAGACCCCTATTGTAAGGATATTATTGATCATCTAAGTAAAGGTGATAAGGTTGAGAACTTTTCTATACATAGAGATCTATTGTGCGTGATTGAGAGATATGATTCTCAAGTACTTTCACAACTCTACTTTTGGAGGTCATTTGGGGATTTTCAAAACTCATCGTAAGATAGCTCAGGAGTTTTTTTGGCCCAATATGTACCAGGATGTTAGGCAGTGGATTAGGAAGTGTGATGGTTGTTTGGGAGCCAAACCTCCACAGAACACTCGTTATGGGCTACACGCTGCAGATGTTGCTCATAGCTCGTGGGAAACTGTGTTTGTTGACTTTGTAGACCCCATCACTCGTTCTAATAATGGGAATACTTGTGTACTTGACCTCATGATGGATTTTCTATGGAACATGAAAGGAACATGAAAGGTTTTACTAGTGTTAAAGCTTTCTTTGTGGGCGATTTTTGGCGCCCCCAAAAAGATAGTAAGTGATAATGGACCCTGTTTCCAATCCAAGGTATTTCATGATATGTGTTTTGTGTGGAGAATTAAGCATGTAACTACTAGCCCTTAGAACCCTGCCCTCAATCAGGTAGAAAGGTTCAAGAGTAACCTGAACATAGCTTTGACTATTTATCATGGTAATTCCCAGCCTCACTGGGACAAGGAGTTGAATTTTTTATTACTTGCTTTTAACTCGGCTATACATGAGTCTATAGGAGCCACACCATCCTCTTTATTACTTGGTAGAGAATTAAGTCATCCTTTGTTGACAATTTGGGACATTGACCCTCTGGTTGGGGATTCTGGGAACTCCTCTTATTATAAAAGGATCTCTGTCAAGCTCACACCTAAATGGAGTGGTCCATGGCGCGTCAAGTCGTTCTTAACTCCTGTGTCTGTTTCACTTGAACATATGGAAGATGAGAGCCAAGCTCATCAGTTCACGTAAGTCATTGGAAAAAGGTTAATGGTATGTAAATTAATATGAGATAAAATGTAAAGGTATATTAGATGTTGTAAATATTTTTGAGAGATTCTACTAGATCTAGTAGGACTATTTAGACTATAACTTTTGTATTTGAGATATAAATATTGGTGTAAATGTAAATTGAAGTATGAGAAAACTAAGAGTTTTTGCATTAGAATGGTAAAGTGAATAAAATTCAAAGTAAAAGAAACCAGTAGATGTTTTGCTTTCATAGATTTAATTTAGGGTATGTAAATATATATATATAAAATATAGAAATGTAGGAAATACGAAGAAACAAATTATCATGTTGCATATAAAATGTGTGTTAGATAACTGGTTGTTGTGATATAATAATGATTCAGTTAGAATCAAGTTCTATTAGTGGCTTTGTTCTACATAGATAGAAATTTGGTATATTAGTTTTGCCTATGTGCACTAATAATCATAAAAAAAAAGGTAGTAACTTTATAGTTAATGTTCGTAATTTTCTAAATTATTGCCATTTTACATTTGATACGTCATTAAGATTTCTTGATTGTACGTGAGTCAAGGGTGAATTGGTACATGCTATGGGACCGACTCCTTCCATCCCTCCCTTCTGCATTTGCACTCTGGATATGAAGCTCAAGTTGTTCTTCTGATCGCTGCCTTGAGCTGGGAAAGATATTGCCGAATGATTCCCCCAAGCCTGTGTCTGCGATATAGTTCTGGTCACCTACACCAAAGGGGCGAGGGGCCTGTAAGATGTTTCTTCGCCATCACCTGTAAGCTCCCTCCTGGGGTGCCTTTGATTAAAAGAGGAGAGTTGTAGCATGTCATTTATATAATATGACATACACAATTAAAATTCCATAAAGACAATTAAAACAAGATAACAAGTACTAATCTATTCCAATAAGAAGAGACAGGTGGTGACTCACTCAGAATTGATGTTGGCGGGAAACGCCCAAGTGTCGAGGAACATTGCCCCAGCGGACCTTTTCGGCATCGCGAGCGACAAAATAAAGATTACGGATTAAGTTGTTCTTTTCAAGTAGGCCTAACTAAGTAATTTTTTAATTAAAAATATTATGCTTTGTTTATGTGGTGAAAGATTCGACCATCAAATCCAGTAAAACACCGAATCCTTGAATCTCGAATACTTGTCAGGATTCAGTGGATTCAAGGATTTGAGTGGCCCAACTCTAGTTTTCATGAGTCCACTCTTCACAATCAGCAACTTGGTGTATAGTGCGCAGTGTCATAACAAAGAATTTTCATAACTTTCTTTCACAACACAATCAACAGTGAATTTTACATTATGATGGTGGAACAATTTGTAGCCACTCTATCAGGTGAATAACTCCAGATGACGAGGTTTCAACAGTAGAATGTGACACCAAAAACTCCATGGTGGAATCTGTGTTTCCTAGAGGACTAATTTGAAAGACATTATGGCCTCTAGGATCCCCAGACTTCTCTTGTGGGACATCTCAAGGACACAGTGCATTCAAATCATCCTCACACACTTCAAGAGTTTCATCTCAAGGACACAGTGCATTCAAATCATCCTCACACACTTCAAGAGTTTCAGGCCACCATTCAACGCAGTGTGGATGGAATATTAACTGCTTCTTTGTAAAGGGTGTTAACTAACATAATTTGTCATGTACATTTCTGTGACATGTATAATGATGGACCTTTTCGGCAGTTGTTATAAAACCAGAGTGTCCAACCGAGCTATATTTTAAAATTTCCTGACTTTTACACGTTTTCATAGCCAATTTAAAACTTTTCCAGTCACTAGTCATTACAAAATATTATTTTATTAAGTACTAAGGGGGTAGTGATGCACAATACAAGGAGCCTTCCTAGGAGGTTCTGATTAGCCTCTCCTACTCAATCCTGATCTCATCACCAAGTAGTGTACCCTGGGATCTGAGTAACCTGGTGGAGGTTGGGTTGAACCCCAGCGGAAACCAGGTCAGGTGCAGACGCGACAGTTGGTTCCCAGCTTGGTGGGCTGGGAATGTGAACGTGTCTAGGTTACCACCAAGAGGTCTACCTGAGGACCTATAAGCGGCAGCCCCACTACTCAAGTGTAGGCAACAACAGGCTTAATAGGCTGGTGGCTGAAAAAAACTAAAATACTCGAGAAAAAAGAAAAATTCCGGATTGGAAAAATGGTTGACAACCATAAGCTAAGAATAGGTACTCTGAACATTGGAACACTGACTGGAAGAGAATGTAGATATGATGGACGAGAGAAGAATGGATGTCCTGGAACTGAGAGAGACCAAGTGAAGAGGAAGCAGCACGAGGGAAGTAACATTGGATGGGAAATGATGAAGGAAGGAGAACTGGAGTAGGCTTTGTAGTGAGAGAAGGAACAAGGAGGGTAGAAGGTTGTTGGAGTTATGTGCAAGAAATAAAATGAAAGTTGCAAACAGCTGGTATAGGAAGGAAAGAAAAATAAAGGAAGAGGAAAAAGACAAGAAAGGTGCAAACAGCTGGTGTGAGAAGGAAAGAAAAAGTCATAAGATCACTAGATACAGTTGGGATGGGGAACAAAAGTCAATAATAAACTACTTTCTCATGGATGAATAAATGAAAAGGCAGACCTTAGACATCAAGGTAATACAAAGTGTGTCCTTTGGTGGCAGACATAAAGGAATGGGAATGTAGGAGAAAGGAAGTAAGATAAGAAAGAAGAATAAGGGTGTGGAGGCTAAAATATGAAGAGGAAAGAGAGCTGTACATAAAAAAGGTAAAAAGCTTAAAATTCAAGGATGAGATGCAAAGTGTAGAGGTGGAATGAGAAATTTTTAAGAACATTCTGATGGGAGTTGCAGAGGAGGTATGTGGGAGAACAAGTGATGAGAGGAAAGGGTAGACGACACCCTGGTGGAACAACAGGAGCAGTGGAGGAGAATAATAAAGCATTCAGAAGGAGTTTTAAGAATAGTAATTAGGAAACAGAGGAAGAATATATGGAGAAGAAGAATAGAGCAAAGCGAGTTGTACGAGGAGCCATGAAGGAATGGATGCAAAAATCGACAGAAGTGCTGGAACTGGACGTGGAGGGAAGTAAGAAGGTATTATAAAGCCAAGTAGGAAACAGGAGGAGGAAGAAAATCCAAGAAGTTAGAATGATATATAAAGACGTAAGAACAATGAATATAGGAGAGGAAGAAAAGGAATTATGGATTAGATATTTTGAGAATATGTTCAACCTGAAAAAGAAAAGGGATAAGAGTAGAACAGAGGAGCAGAAAGAAATAGCAAAAGAGTAGGAAAGAGGTCCCACATGGAAATAGGTAGAGGATGCATTAAAGATGATGAAACAAGGAAAAGCAGGGGGCGTGGACAAAGTGATGGTGGAAATGATATGATTAGCAAGCGGAGTATGTATACAATGATTATACAGGGTGCTGAGAGTGATTTGGAAGGAGAACAAGGTACTGGAAGACTGGAAACAGGGCGTTAGAATACCTATTTTCAAGAAAGGAGACAGGAAGAGGTGTACAAATTATAGGGGTATAACATTGATTTACCATTGTAAAATAAAATATGAGGAGATCCTGGAAATGAGAGTAAAAAATAAAACCTGAGGAAGGTATGGAACAGAGGCCATATGACAGCTGATGGAAAGAATGTATGAATATGGGAAAGACTTGGTAATAGTATTTATGGATGTGGAGAAGATATAGGATAGCATATATATAAATAAAGTTTGGAAATTGATGGAGTGGGTCAAAGTGAAAAGAGGAGTTGTAATGGAAGTGAAAAGCATGTATTAGGATAACAATACTTGTGTTAAGACAGAGAGTGGGAAGACAGAGAGTGGGAGGAT
Source organism: Timema bartmani (assembly GCA_902151455.1). Classification (NCBI taxonomy): domain Eukaryota; kingdom Metazoa; phylum Arthropoda; class Insecta; order Phasmatodea; family Timematidae; genus Timema; species Timema bartmani. Next base: position 101,729 of record CABFWB010001618.1, read on the forward strand.
GAAGTGGTTGCAAATAAAAAATGGAATGAAGCAGAGGAGTGCCCTTTCACCATTACTATTTGTAATGCTAATGGAAAGAGTAATGGAAATAGTCACGCAAAGTGGCAGGAAAATTTGGGGAAGAAAGAATGAACGGTATAATGTTTGCTGATGACTTGATGGTTTGAGGAGAGAAGGAAGAGGAAGTACAGGAACAACTACAAGAAGTGAAAGAGTATGGAATGAAATTTAGCATGGCAAAGGGTGAAGTGATGGTAATGACAAGGAAGAGGATCAGGCCTAGTTAAGTTATACAAATGAATGGAGAAGAGCTGAGAAAATTACAGAACATAAAATACCCTGGAAGCGTGATTGAGGAAAAAGGTGGAAGTAGAGACGATGTAATGAGAAGAGGACAGCAGGGAGAGTAGTTGTTGTTGTCACGAGGAGAAACATGATTAGGAATGAAGTTAGAGGTACAGGAAGTATATGAGGTGGTAAAGGAAACAAGACTGAGATGGTGTGTGCATGCATTGAGGATGAAAAAAAGAAAATGTTGGCAAAAGTATGTGTGAAAAATACAGCAAGGGAGGCCAAGAAAGAGATGGGAGAAGCAGATAACAGAAAGTGTTCAAGTGGAAGGAATTAAAGGGAGAAGAGTAGTGGAACGACAGAGGCATTTTACTAAACTGACCCAGCCACAGGCTGGAAACAGTTAATGATGATGATGATTTTATTAAGATCACAACTTAATGTAATAAGACTTTTAGACACATAAACATTCTGAAATTTTGTCACTTTATGAAGTGGTTAAAGGATCTCAGCCTATAGTGATTGGCTATTGGGTAGTGTGACATAAATTAGAGTTAAGTGAGGTCATAGTAAGATAGTAAAAGATCACCTTACACCAGTCCAGTTAAAAGGTGTTGTGACACACAGCCTTTTCTTACTATGAGGTAATCAAACTCTCCCATGTACATAACCATGACTCAAGTTTGACTAAAGTCACGCAGTAGAGGGGTGGAAAGACAACATGAAAATTCCATGTTGAGTTGGAGAATTGTGATTAGTGACTGTGGTAAAAGAGATATGTGGTGAGTATTAACTAGAAGAAAAATGTTATTTTGACTATTGTAAATGAAAGTTAGGTATTCTTTTAAAGAAATTTGAAAAATCTAGAAATTTTATCAAATTGCCTAATTATTCTATGACTTTGCCCTAACCAAGCAAATTCCCTGATTTTTCCTTCTTTTCCAGGTCACTGAACACCCTAAAAATACAGAGTTCCCGATAGGTTTAATTGCTTTTTGAGCTTCCTGTATATCTTAAACAAAATATCTCTCAAAAATATAAGAAAAAAACTTGCTTTGAAATAGATTAAGATCATATTTTGATACTAGATCTAGCATATTTTTGTGTAGTTTCACATAGTTCTAAAAATAATGTACTTTTAATTTTACAAATAGCTTTTGTTGCATATAATTTCAAATTAATATACCTTGAAAGATGAGGGTCTCTGAAGAGTTGACACAAAATGTAACCTTCTTTTTGACTCTTGATGACGTCGGGATGAAAACCTGTCAAAGCGTCCAAGAACAGGGCTAGGTGGATCAACAGCTCCAGTATCTGAGCAAAGTATGGCCTTGGGAGCCTCACAGCGGTCATTCAGAACATCAGGACAAGATACATAACAAGCTGCCCATGAAGTACCAGCAGCCTCTTCATCTTCTATCAGAGCTGCCATACTCTCAAACACTTCTTGAGACAAACTCATCTCACAATGGTTCAATCTACTGCAGGCTCCGTGTCTATCTTTCCTTAGGCAACAACATGTAGTGTCACAGTGAATTTGTCTCCGACTACAGGATTCACTGACATCTTCAACTATTGAACATGACCAAAGGCCTTGCCTGGTATACTTGTTTTGTTGTCTTTTAAAATGACTGTACTTTTGCTTCCCAAGCACAGGACTACTTACAGTGATTATTTTACCATTGGAGTTTTCCAATGCTTGTACTGTGGAAATATCTTTTATTGCTGATAGGTCAGAATCACTTAGCATTGCTACGCCTAGTTGAGAATGGTGATCATTATTATTTGGATAATTTTGGTAACTATTAACATTCTTTTTTTCTTCCAATTCACAAGAGTAAAACAAATCTTTGTCAAAAATTTTCTGTCTTAATATATCAGAAATAATAGGCTTTAACTGTGAAGAATTATCTTCTCCAAGCAATTGTGTCAAACCTGTTACTGATATATTAGAAAGGATTTCATCAATATTAGTTGAAAAACTACAAGTTTTTACTTCAGAATTTGAAATGTTATCCAATGAAGATAGTTTGTTTGATTTTACACTAGGTTCATTTGAAGCAATAAACTGTTGCAAGTTGGGTTTTGGAAATTCACAATATATATGATTAGAATTTGATATATAATCTTCTGAAAAAATATTTTTTGCTTTTTGTATAGCTTTGTCTGGAACATTAAATTTATGTCCACTAGTTGTTGAATATTCCAAAATCTCTGACTTAGATTTTGGTGTATCATCTTCTGTTAGAAGCTTTTTAGCTTTTTGTAAGGCTTCCTCTGAAACACTAACTTTAAGGCCACTAGCAGTTGAAAATCCAAAAATATCAGGCTTGGTTTTTTGTTTATCATCTTCTATAAACATATTTTTAGCTTTCTGTAAAGCTTCCTCTGAAACACTAACCTTAAGGCCACTTGCAGTTGAAAATCCAAACATATCTGGCTTGGTTTTTGGTTTATCATCTTCTATAAACATATTTTTGGCTTTCTGTAAAGACTTCCTCTGAAACACTAACATTAAGGCCACTAGCAGTTGAAAATCCAAACATCTGCGGGTTGGAATTTAATGCAAAATGTTTTGTTTTTAGTAAATCATCACCTGAAACCTTGACTTTATGCCTGTTATCGGGAGAAAATCCTCTAAATCCAAGTTTAGAATTTGGTGTGGTTCCATTCAAATATATTTGTCTATCTTTTTCCTTTACTTCTTCAGAAACTTTCTTTTTATTTATATTTGAAATTATAGGGTCACATTTTAGTGAATCATTTTCTGAAAATAATTGATTAGCTTTCAATAAAGTACTAGCATTTCCACCAACATTTTGTTTATTATTCAAATAAATCTTTTCTTTTTTATGCAATAGCTTTTTGGAAACATTTTCTTTATGGTTATTAGAGGCTGATATTTCAGTTTTCAAACAAAGTGATTTATCTTGAGAAAATAAAAGTTTATCTCTAGTTGGATCACCATTAAAATCATTTATTAATTTATTATTAGCTCTAGAAACACTACATGCTTCATTGTATGATTTAGATGTTTTAGTTTTTAGAGGAGATATTTTTGGTTTTGGTACACATTCTTTGGAAACTTCTTTATCAATATTAGGTGAAAATATCTGCTCTTTACATTTTGAATTATAACTTATGTCTTTTTGAAAGAGTTGTTTGGCTTTTAATGATGACCGCATAGAACGTATGACTTTTTTTGTATTTGATTTTGAAAATTCAGTCAACCCCGAGTCAGAAATAAACATGATATCTTTGGGATATATATGCTCTGTTTGAAGATTAGATTGGTTTAATATTACGTTCTTCTTAATTAAAATAGATGTTGGTTTGTTTTGTGAAATGTCACCAAGCTCAACTACTTTGTTTGGTGATTGTTTTGTATTGTAACTCTTTACACTCATCTCTTCCATAAAAGAATTTTCTTTTAAAATTTGACCTACATAAAGCATGGATTTATTTGGTTCTATAGTTTTTTTCTCTAATATGATATTTTTAGAATGACATTCAAGTTGCCTTTGTTGCGAAGCATTTTCCTCTCCTTCGGAAATATGATATTTTGTATCCTGGACCAATGGCTCACGTTTATTCTGTAAATCAGAAGGCCTTTTCTCTATGCTTCTTTCTGAACTTATATTTTTCCCAAAATCAGGTGTATTTTCATTGAAAAAAGAATTCACAGTATCTGAATCTAATAAGGTTTGATAATTTTCAATAGAGAATGAATTAGTATTATTATTTTGAGATAAAACTTGTTTTCTTGGTGTTGAATCACTATGAGTGGAATGGTCATGAACAAATTTTTGATTAATATTATCATTAATAAGTAATAATCCTTCATTAGTTATTATGTTTTCCCCAAGCACATCTGCATTATTAATATCAAAAGAATCTGACAAAGTTTGTATTACATTATTTTCCAATGTTTCTGGTTCTAACTTTGCCTCTAACAAATGCGATGGCATTTCTACATTTGGCTTTTCGAAAAATAAATTGGGATATTTTGTGTATTTAGAAGTGTCATGTGAGGGGGTTTCACAATTGTTATTTGTCTTGATTGGCCACTGGTTGAAATCCTCCGTTTCAGCTAGCTGAAATAGTGGTTCAGGGTTTTCCATTTCAGAGACAAGTTGTGTATCCAAAATCTTGGCCAATTCCTTGCTACAGCTGTCATTGAACACAATTTCATTTTCCATGAATGAGGAACTATTATCATTCTTTATGTCATTATTTAATGTACTTGTTACTTTGTAATTTAAATTATTTTTGTGATAATTTTTTAAGATTTCATCTTTAGAAAGGTTAATATTTTGTGTAGTATTCAAATTACTCAAATTTGATGTGTATGACGGGATGGACTCAGTCTCGGCTGATACTTGTGACCACATTTTTTTAGATTGTGTGACAGCATTATCTGAAAGTTTTACTATTGTTCTAGTTCCAGTTTTTAAAACTCCTTCATTTAAATTTTCTTTGGTATTTGTAGAGACATTATCAATTCTTGTGTATTTTTTTTTAGAAAATTCAATCATAGGACTTCTTGGACATGAGCCATTGCAACTTCTATTTGTTTGTACATCAATAAAGGACTTTTCATACAACTCATTTTTATTTCTGCTTTCCAATGGAGTTGCATAATTTGGAAGATTAAAAAGGCTGTTGAAAGGCAAAAAACTTTGAGTACTTTCTATTGCTTGTAATTTTTTACGCCAAGGTGATGATTTGCCTAAGTTCTGATTCATCTCTGCAATATCACTATCCTCCAAGATTTGAGCCTCTTTTAAGACATCCTCCAACCGAAGCTTCCCATCACTTACTAAAATATTAGTGTTTGTCTCAGTGTGAGGCACATACAAGAATTGCCTTGGCTTGTTAGAAAGTGCTTTTATACTTTTCACTCTCATACATAAAAGTTCTTGTTCTTCACTTCTGCACGGTGACTCCAATTCCGTAGGAACTCTTTCAATTGTACAAAGCTTTTTTGTTTTTAGACATGAGGAATTCGAATTATGACCTATTTTTACTGTCATGTCCCAATTTTGTTCTGGAGAAATGTTTACAGCTTTACCTGAAAGTGTAATTACTGTTTTACCATTCACTTTGTGAGTGTCATCTTGTCTGGTTAAAGGATGGAGAGGAGTTGAAGTTTTATTGAAAAATGTTTTATGATCTGTGTTGAGCAAGGGAGATAGTTTCTCTTTGGCTAAATGTGAGTGCTGATTCATAATATTTATATTTTGGTTAGTGGTTTCAAACTGTTCTTTTGAATTACATGTTGTAGCGAGCATTTCTGTTGTCTGAAATATTTCATCTAACGTGTTGAATGATAGGTCATGGAAAAAGTCCTGAGCTATGTGGCTACTTGATATATTTGATTTGTTTAAAGTTGTATCGATGTCCATGGAATCCAAAGCACATCGGTCATCTCTATTCCCCAAGATATCCTTCGTGCTACTTCTGTTGTGTGCTTTGAGATTCACTGAAATATCAGAGCTATTTACATTACAGGTGGTTTTGTTAGTCTGTCGAATCATATAATCATTTTCAGTCTCAATTGGAATATTAACTATTTTATTCACATTTATATCTTCATCTTTACTAAAAAGTCTCCTCGCCACTAATGATTTATCTTCTTCGTAGTGACAGTGCTCCAAAACATGTTTATTTTCAGCTCCACTAAATCTCTTTGCTGTTATTTTAGAACACTTGACACTACAAACTGGAGAGCTAACTAATAAGTGTTCTTGTTGAGTAGTTAAGTCACAATCTTCGATAACTTCCCTCGTAAGACATTTAATGTTTGATAATTGACCATTACTATCAATTGAGTGACCTTTAGAATGCAGCTTAGTGGTAGAATGTGATGCAGTGGATAGAACAGGAGTTTTCTTCCAGGATGTGTCAGAGTCTGTATCAAAGGGATGGCAGCCGGTGGTGTTATCCAGATCCGGTGAGAATAAAGCTCGTGGCTAGACAGAAACAAAATACATATTTTATTGGATAAGGGCAAAGTAGTTACTTAAGTTGCTCAAACAAAAATAAACTATAGCAAAGTAATTTATAAGAAAAACTATATTATTTAAAATGACCACTATTGTGAAGATTGACAGTTTAGAAGCCAAATTATATTTTAATAATATATAATAGTCAAAACCAAAACGGAAATTATCAAATTAATACACTGATCAACGTTTATTCTGAGAACTAGAAGACAAAAAGTACATATATGTTATTATATATGGCAAGATAGATTACCCAAACCATGAATGTCCATCACATATACATAGTGTTGAACACCAACAACACACGAGATATAGTTATAATTATTAGCTTTAACATGTCTTGTGAGTTGAAAATTACTGTATAAATGGTCTTGAATAAGCCAATGTTAGTATTATCTGTCCCCCAATGTTTCTGGAAAGACGGGACCATATCAGAAATTAGTGCCCCAATCCAGCCTCCAACTTAATTCAAATGAGGTACATCATGTCTCAGTCTAGCTTCCCTTTTATAACTAATAGTTATTTCTACTGGTGGAGGAGCTGGTTTACGGCTCCCTGATCTTACATAACAGTTAGCGACCTCAAAGACATATCAGCGCCCCTTGTATTTTCCAAATGTACTGGCCACAATGTTGGCTGGAATATTACCTATGCACAGAGGCGGCTCTACCATTAGGCAAACTAGGTTTAATAATATAATTCAACAAATATGACACTCCAGCACCTCTTGCACTTAGTGTCACATCGCTTCGCCCCTTGTGGTGCTTTGATCTTCAATGCACCTTGTCTTACATAAATTTCGCGAACTTTATTTTGTCTTCTCACTGACTTTCTAGTCAGATGTAACTACGTGGAATTTTTTATTGATTTGTGGTTATCTTTTTTATTACTTTGTGCATTTTCTGCTAGTGTCAGGCAAACATTTTGTTTGAGCTTTTTACATAACAAGTGATTTATTTTGTCTTGTTATTTAACTTTCTTTGTAATTCATTATGTCTAAGAGTGGAAAAAGGGACAGAGATATTGGAAGAAAATATGAACCCAGTAATGGTAAGAGACAAAAAAAAAAAGTCTCGGGGGAATTTCAACAACATGATTCATGGGTCGATGGGAAAATGTGTGAGTTGCCGTTATAAGAATGATAATGCGAGGGCTCTAAAAAGTGTAAAGATGAAACTGGGGAAACTGTACATGGCGTGTATGGTACTCAACTAGGTTATGAAATGGATAACTCAAGCGATCATAAATCAAGTTCAATAGATAATATTTTGCCAGCTTCACAGAATCCACCATCATGTGGAGAACCAGTAGATAGATACAGTGTTAAAGTGCCTACCAGCAAAACAAATACTCTTGCTATCACCCTGCCATACCATTTTAAAGATGAAAAAGACAATATTGAGAGTGGCATTTTAGATTCCCAATCAATATAGACATTACTTATGATCTTGGTCAATGGTCATTTCCTATTTGTGACAAGGCTAGGGTAGCAATAATACGTAGAGGACTCATTAGAAAATATATTGCTAACCATCCTTTTGAGCAGAATAATAGATATATTTCACTGTCAGAGTTTTGAGTAACAACAAGAAACAGGACAGGCATTGGCTGTTTTATTCTGAGAGCAGTGACAAAGTGTTCTGTTTCGCATGTAGAATTTTCTCATCGGCTATGATAACTTTTTGCGCAAAGTAGCTATAAAGACTGTAAAAACCTTAGTACTTGACTTTGATCACAGGAGAGTAGCTCTGAGCACAAAGATAGTGTTTTAAAATGGCTGGATTTTGATAAAAGACAGATAGTCAATAAAACAGTTCACTCAAATATTTAGAGTCAACTACAGGCTGAAAGACAACCTTGGCGAGATGTTTTGGAAAGGATATTGGCTATAATCCAGTATTTAAACCCACACAATCTAGATATTCGAGGTCATGGGGAGGAATCACAACACAATGGAAACTTCTTTGGCTTGGTCAAGCTTCTTGCCAAATTTGATCCTGTGATGCAAAATCTTTTGCAACGAATAGAAGAAAAAAGTCTGTTTTGTAAAATGCCCTCATATCCCTCTGCTCTTCCACCATTCTTCCTCCTGCACTCTCTTCCTCTCACTTGCACACTTGCTACTATCTGTTCCTCCCATCTCTTCCTTAGTCTTCCTTGCGGTCTCTTCCCTACATACTTTATATCCATTAATCTTCTTGCAATCCTCTTCCCTTCCACCCTCATTACATGTCCTTCCTCTTACTATCTCATGTACCCCAACTATAGACATTACATCTTCATTCCTAATCCTATCTCTTCTGGTGACAGCTCCTCAATAACTTCATTCCCATGGCATCCACTTTCCTTGTTTCTCTTTTATCCAAAGTCCAAGTGTCCGCTGCATACGTTACTATGGGTATGAAGTGTTCTCTATACAGCACTTCCTTACACTTCTCTTTTCCATAGTAGGTCTCAGAACCATTTTACTAAACAGACCCGGCCACATGCTGGAAACAGTTTGTGGTGGTGATGATGACGATGATGGTGATGATTATGATGGTGATGATTATGATGGTGATGGTGTTGATGATGATGATGATGATGATAAGAAATAAGTTTTCACACTGATTACTTTGGAAAAAACATCCAAAATGAGTTAATATAGCTAATGGTCAATTGAGCAAAACAAGATATTATAAAAAGAGTGCAACAAGCAAAATATTATTCTATTATTCTTGACTGTACCAGGGACATAAGCCATGTTGAACAAATGTCTTTAGTTTTTCAGCATATTGATGAGAATTCAGGAGGAATTGAAGAGCATTTGATAGGTATTAAAAAGCCACAGGTGCAGATCTGGCAGACTAAGTTCTAGAAAATCTTGGTTTGAACCTCAAGAATTGTTGTGGCCAGTACAGTACAGAACATAAAATATCTTGGAAGCATGATTGAGGTGAAGGGTCAGAAAAGAGAGAATGTAATGAGAGTTGTTCTATAGAAGTGTAAGAGACCTGCTATGGAAAAGAGAAGTGCCCTTGAAGTGTAAGGAAGTGTTGTACAGTACAATACAGTACTTTGTACCCATTGTCACATAAGCAGCAGAAACATGGACAATGAATGTAAGAGAGACTAGGAAAGTGGAGGTCATGGGAATGAAGTTTGTGAAGAGCTTGTTAGATGCCACGAGGAGAAACAAGATTAGGAATGAAGATATTCGGAAAAGAGTAGGGGTACAGGGAATACATGAGATAGTCGAGGAAATAAGACTGAGATGATATGGGCGTGTAATGAGTGTAACCCCCCCCCTTTGATTTGATAGGTTCATAACACTATAAATAAAAGGTAGGTTGATTACAAGAGAGTTTTTTTTTTATTCATAAACATACAACTCGTAGAAAAATGAGAGTGAGACATACTAAGAGTAGTCGAGTGAAAAGTCAACAAGGACTGATAGAAATAATAAATAATGGGGCAAGACCCCAAGTCTTTGAGAGAAAACAGTAAGACAATAATAAATAAATACATATAAAATTGACCCAGCGCAGAAGGCGACTAACCTAACTAGAAAAGTTAAATAAAGTCAATAGTAAAGGTGTACACAACTCATCGATGCCGATACAAAACCGACATGAGTACGCTGAATAATTATTAACCGCCATTACAAGGCGCAAAAGAGAAAATTTAACAAACAATAGAAGACTTAGATCAACCTAATCAGTTTTAACAGACACCATTTAAATTAGATCAATCTAACTATCAACTTGGCCGAAGCGCTAAGAGCGCAGGCTCACGGCCCCAGAGTTGACCAACAAGCTCACTTATTACAAAAGATTAGACCCTTGAAACTTTGACAAGCAAACCAAACATTTCAATAAGTTTAACTTTAAATAAAATAACTAGCGCCCCAAGATGGCGGCGTAATAAACCCCAAACCCGTCTGTGAGGCGGACAAGGCGGGTCTGCAAAAAGAAACAGAGTTTAAACATCAAGTAATCCATAATGGCTGACAGGTAAATCCTGCAGTCTCTAGTGAATTTAATTCTGAGTTACGTTTAAATAAATAAAGCCGAAACATATAAATTTAGAACATGAAGAGCCAAACATAATTTAGATACGACGAAAAATAAACTAAGTCTAAAGCTAAGACAAAGTGCCTCACCTAATTGAGCGCAGAGAAATGAGTGACATCACTACACAGTCCAGCCGTTATATACAAAACAAAGTCTGTCACGTGTTCACATACGGCGGGAAACACAGTTGGGACAGGGGGAAGAGGCGTGCACATGTTTCGAGAACAGTCGCAATTAGTCGCGTAATTATTCAAATCACGCGCCGGTGGATAGGTCTTATTTCACCAGAACACAATCGTTGGCGCATATGGATCTGCGCATCTCGATGTTCACATGTTTGAGTCTAGCTCGGAGTTGTATCTCGAGCCACGGATGGTCAGTTGGATACTTGATGTGTTGCGGAGTGCGCGTGTTTTTTGGAGTCGTGAAGCAGACCAGTCAAAAGGGACTAGAATAGGTGAGCCAAGCTGTCTCTCTTAGTTTCATGTCTGTGACAACGTCACATGAGGATGGAAAAAAAGAGGGTGCCAAAGAAAATGGAGGCCAAGAAAGAGATGGGAGGAGCAGATAAAAGAATGTGTTGAAATGAGAAGAGAAGAATGGAATGAATCAAAGGAGGAAGAGTGGTGGAAGGATGGAGGAAGATGGAGGCATTTTACTAAACTGACCCGGCCAAAGATTGGAAACAGTTGTTGATGATGATGATGATGATGATGATGATGATGATGATGATGATTATGACTTTAGTCCCCTATTCTTCCTAGAAAATATTACTGAGATAGATAATAAATGCAAACAACTTGATACAATTTTTAAGATGCTAAAAATGGTTGTATGCTGTAAGATATGAGAGACGGATACTCACATTATTTCCATCAGAGGGTAAAAGCACCCTCTTCTCCTCAGTGTTAAGATTAGTCCAGCTGACATGTTGTGTAAAGGGTGTGGCTAAAGAGCTGGTCCACGACACTTCCTCCCCTGAGAAAAGAGGTTCCAGACTCTCGGGAATCACATCTCTCGAGTTCTCTACATGAAGAATAGGACTTAGACTGTTCCCAAAAAACAAGCAAAATAGTATTAATAGTCATCGACACACATTTTGATGACATGTCATCTTTTTACAATGTCCATGTGCACATAAATTACGTTTATAATCCCCTGGTTGTTGAAACGGTTTTTATAGGTCCTTATATACTCAATTTTAGTCATTTTGGATTTTTATGTCATATTATCTTGGTTTGCATTATTTTTTGGGGTCATTTTTAGGCAATTTTGGATTAATCATTCAGAGGAATTTATTTTGATTAAGTATAATTTTAAATACTATTGATATTTAAAAGTACGTAAATATTCTAACTTTTTTTTTAACATGCAGTTGTTGGAATGAGAAGATAATAGACTTTGTATCCTCGCTGTCTGTAAGGTTGTAAAATACACATTCCTGGTGAGACCAAAGCTGTTGAATCGGAAGAAATTTTGGGTGAAGTTGGAGTCTTTAAAATTGTACCAACTTCAACTCGGCTTCAAAATAAAAACTTATAATAAACAATGTATGGTAGCTATATTATTTTAATTTTATACCTTTTCTTTTATTCTTTACAACCAATATTTGTAATTTGGATTGACAAATTTATTCAAATATTAATTTACAATATCAAAAAAAGCTTCCTATAAAGTCATCTGTAACCGAGCCTTTTTATGCAGTAAATTTGTTATTACTAATTAATAGAGATAGGGTAAATTCACTTTTGTGAAAAACGTGGGGAAAAAAGGGTCGAAAATAGGGTATTTATAAGTTTTCTTTGCGTTTCATGGCATTTGAAAGTGTTTAAAGCGATTTTTATTTCGCGAATTAACGCGAAAAATGTGATTTTGAGAGTATTTTAGCTAAATTATTCTATTTAGCAAAATAGACGCAAATTCCCTGAAAATGCTGTGCATTTAAATAAAATGCTGAGAATTTCTTTGCCAATATTTACTATCTTTGACTTGCACATTTGTTTGAACTGATTCAACGACACCAACTATTTACAATACCAGCTATTTACTAAACTATTTTTATTTTTGTACTGTAGGCTACAATGATTTTTTGACGTTACACATAGGTGTAAAATAAATTATGCCAAATGAAGTCATTCTGCATTCTTCTGTTTGTGTTTGACACAATCTTCCAGTTTCCTTCCTTATTAATTTAATATTAATTATTTATAATTATAATCTCTCACATGAAAATAANCCAATAATGTAACCTACTCACCATCACCCAAACAAACATAACTAGCCCCCAACCATCACCTCTCATACCACCTCCACCAATAATGTAACCTACTCACCATCACCCAAACAAACATAACTAGCCCCCAACCATCACCTCTCATACCACCTCCACCAATAATGTAACCTACTCACCATCACCCAAACAAACATAACTAGCCCCCAACCATCACCTCTCATACCACCTCCACCAATAATGTAACCTACTCACCATCACCCAAACAAACATAACTAGCCCCCAACCATCACCTCTCATACCACCTCCACCAATAATGTAACCTACTCACCATCACCCAAACAAACATAACTAGCCCCCAACCATCACCTCTCATACCACCTCCACCAATAATGTAACCTACTCACCATCACCCAAACAAACATAACTAGCCCCCAACCATCACCTCTCATACCACCTCCACCAATAATGTAACCTACTCACCATCACCCAAACAAACATAACTAGCCCCCAACCATCACCTCTCATACCACCTCCACCAATAATGTAACCTACTCACCATCACCCAAACAAACATAACTAGCCCCCAACCATCACCTCTCATACCACCTCCACCAATAATGTAACCTACTCACCATCACCCAAACAAACATAACTAGCCCCCAACCATCACCTCTCATACCACCTCCACCAATAATGTAACCTACTCACCATCACCCAAACAAACATAACTAGCCCCCAACCATCACCTCTCATACCACCTCCACCAATAATGTAACCTACTCACCATCACCCAAACAAACATAACTAGCCCCCAACCATCACCTCTCATACCACCTCCACCAATAATGTAACCTACTCACCATCACCCAAACAAACATAACTAGCCCCCAACCATCACCTCTCATACCACCTCCACCAATAATGTAACCTACTCACCATCACCCAAACAAACATAACTAGCCCCCAACCATCACCTCTCATACCACCTCCACCAATAATGTAACCTACTCACCATCACCCAAACAAACATAACTAGCCCCCAACCATCACCTCTCATACCACCTCCACCAATAATGTAACCTACTCACCATCACCCAAACAAACATAACTAGCCCCCAACCATCACCTCTCATACCACCTCCACCAATAATGTAACCTACTCACCATCACCCAAACAAACATAACTAGCCCCCAACCATCACCTCTCATACCACCTCCACCAATAATGTAACCTACTCACCATCACCCAAACAAACATAACTAGCCCCCAACCATCACCTCTCATACCACCTCCACCAATAATGTAACCTACTCACCATCACCCAAACAAACATAACTAGCCCCCAACCATCACCTCTCATACCACCTCCACCAATAATGTAACCTACTCACCATCACCCAAACAAACATAACTAGCCCCCAACCATCACCTCTCATACCACCTCCACCAATAATGTAACCTACTCACCATCACCCAAACAAACATAACTAGCCCCCAACCATCACCTCTCATACCACCTCCACCAATAATGTAACCTACTCACCATCACCCAAACAAACATAACTAGCCCCCAACCATCACCTCTCATACCACCTCCACCAATAATGTAACCTACTCACCATCACCCAAACAAACATAACTAGCCCCCAACCATCACCTCTCATACCACCTCCACCAATAATGTAACCTACTCACCATCACCCAAACAAACATAACTAGCCCCCAACCATCACCTCTCATACCACCTCCACCAATAATGTAACCTACTCACCATCACCCAAACAAACATAACTAGCCCCCAACCATCACCTCTCATACCACCTCCACCAATAATGTAACCTACTCACCATCACCCAAACAAACATAACTAGCCCCCAACCATCACCTCTCATACCACCTCCACCAATAATGTAACCTACTCACCATCACCCAAACAAACATAACTAGCCCCCAACCATCACCTCTCATACCACCTCCACCAATAATGTAACCTACTCACCATCACCCAAACAAACATAACTAGCCCCCAACCATCACCTCTCATACCACCTCCACCAATAATGTAACCTACTCACCATCACCCAAACAAACATAACTAGCCCCCAACCATCACCTCTCATACCACCTCCACCAATAATGTAACCTACTCACCATCACCCAAACAAACATAACTAGCCCCCAACCATCACCTCTCATACCACCTCCACCAATAATGTAACCTACTCACCATCACCCAAACAAACATAACTAGCCCCCAACCATCACCTCTCATACCACCTCCACCAATAATGTAACCTACTCACCATCACCCAAACAAACATAACTAGCCCCCAACCATCACCTCTCATACCACCTCCACCAATAATGTAACCTACTCACCATCACCCAAACAAACATAACTAGCCCCCAACCATCACCTCTCATACCACCTCCACCAATAATGTAACCTACTCACCATCACCCAAACAAACATAACTAGCCCCCAACCATCACCTCTCATACCACCTCCACCAATAATGTAACCTACTCACCATCACCCAAACAAACATAACTAGCCCCCAACCATCACCTCTCATACCACCTCCACCAATAATGTAACCTACTCACCATCACCCAAACAAACATAACTAGCCCCCAACCATCACCTCTCATACCACCTCCACCAATAATGTAACCTACTCACCATCACCCAAACAAACATAACTAGCCCCCAACCATCACCTCTCATACCACCTCCACCAATAATGTAACCTACTCACCATCACCCAAACAAACATAACTAGCCCCCAACCATCACCTCTCATACCACCTCCACCAATAATGTAACCTACTCACCATCACCCAAACAAACATAACTAGCCCCCAACCATCACCTCTCATACCACCTCCACCAATAATGTAACCTACTCACCATCACCCAAACAAACATAACTAGCCCCCAACCATCACCTCTCATACCACCTCCACCAATAATGTAACCTACTCACCATCACCCAAACAAACATAACTAGCCCCCAACCATCACCTCTCATACCACCTCCACCAATAATGTAACCTACTCACCATCACCCAAACAAACATAACTAGCCCCCAACCATCACCTCTCATACCACCTCCACCAATAATGTAACCTACTCACCATCACCCAAACAAACATAACTAGCCCCCAACCATCACCTCTCATACCACCTCCACCAATAATGTAACCTACTCACCATCACCCAAACAAACATAACTAGCCCCCAACCATCACCTCTCATACCACCTCCACCAATAATGTAACCTACTCACCATCACCCAAACAAACATAACTAGCCCCCAACCATCACCTCTCATACCACCTCCACCAATAATGTAACCTACTCACCATCACCCAAACAAACATAACTAGCCCCCAACCATCACCTCTCATACCACCTCCACCAATAATGTAACCTACTCACCATCACCCAAACAAACATAACTAGCCCCCAACCATCACCTCTCATACCACCTCCACCAATAATGTAACCTACTCACCATCACCCAAACAAACATAACTAGCCCCCAACCATCACCTCTCATACCACCTCCACCAATAATGTAACCTACTCACCATCACCCAAACAAACATAACTAGCCCCCAACCATCACCTCTCATACCACCTCCACCAATAATGTAACCTACTCACCATCACCCAAACAAACATAACTAGCCCCCAACCATCACCTCTCATACCACCTCCACCAATAATGTAACCTACTCACCATCACCCAAACAAACATAACTAGCCCCCAACCATCACCTCTCATACCACCTCCACCAATAATGTAACCTACTCACCATCACCCAAACAAACATAACTAGCCCCCAACCATCACCTCTCATACCACCTCCACCAATAATGTAACCTACTCACCATCACCCAAACAAACATAACTAGCCCCCAACCATCACCTCTCATACCACCTCCACCAATAATGTAACCTACTCACCATCACCCAAACAAACATAACTAGCCCCCAACCATCACCTCTCATACCACCTCCACCAATAATGTAACCTACTCACCATCACCCAAACAAACATAACTAGCCCCCAACCATCACCTCTCATACCACCTCCACCAATAATGTAACCTACTCACCATCACCCAAACAAACATAACTAGCCCCCAACCATCACCTCTCATACCACCTCCACCAATAATGTAACCTACTCACCATCACCCAAACAAACATAACTAGCCCCCAACCATCACCTCTCATACCACCTCCACCAATAATGTAACCTACTCACCATCACCCAAACAAACATAACTAGCCCCCAACCATCACCTCTCATACCACCTCCACCAATAATGTAACCTACTCACCATCACCCAAACAAACATAACTAGCCCCCAACCATCACCTCTCATACCACCTCCACCAATAATGTAACCTACTCACCATCACCCAAACAAACATAACTAGCCCCCAACCATCACCTCTCATACCACCTCCACCAATAATGTAACCTACTCACCATCACCCAAACAAACATAACTAGCCCCCAACCATCACCTCTCATACCACCTCCACCAATAATGTAACCTACTCACCATCACCCAAACAAACATAACTAGCCCCCAACCATCACCTCTCATACCACCTCCACCAATAATGTAACCTACTCACCATCACCCAAACAAACATAACTAGCCCCCAACCATTATTTTCCCTTTCTCTTTAACAAGAGTGCTCCATCCAGCCCCCATCCCCCACCCCTTCCAGGGTGGATAAAAAATGTATAGGTCATTTTTGATCATTGTTAGGTCATTAAAGTTCAGGACCTGAACTCATCAAGTTGCAAACAATAATAAATAGTTTGTTTTGCAAATTTCACCAACCTCCTCCCCCCCCCCCTTTTTTTACAGTGTCTTCATTACCCATTTGGGTTTTTAAACTCAGGAATGAGGAAGGTTGAATTTAGTTCAAGTGTATACACATTTGTGTGGCGGGAGAGTGAAAAGTCATTTAGGAAAATTCACCTTCAGTAGACCAAAACAAGATTCAAACCTCAATATCCCTGTTATCGGCGGTCCACCATTTGACGACCTCAATATCCTTTTTATCGACAGTCCATCATTTGACGACCTCAATATCCCTGTCATCGACAGTCCACCATTTGATGACCTCAATGGCCCTGTTATCGGCAGTCCATCATTTGACGACCTCAATAGCCCTGTCATCGGCAGTCCATCATTTGATGACCTCAATATCCCTGTCATTAACAGTCCACCATTTGACGACCTCAATAGCCCTGTCATCGGCAGTCCACCATTTGATGACCTCAATATCCCTGTCATCGACAGTTCACCATTTGATGACCTCAATAGCCCTGTCATCGGCAGTCCACCATTTGACGACCTCAATATCCCTGTCATCGACAGTCCACCGTTGAGCACCGAAGGGGGTCCCATTTTTACTAAATGTTATGAGGTTGTCAAATAAAAAAAAGTGTGTTGTACATTTAATTAAATATGAATATCTTTATCTAGATGTGCCCATGAGTGTAGGAAGAATTTAATTTGGGGGGAGGTGTTCAGTATCGTAAGTTTAAAACATGATGTTAAGGGTGGTAAGGGGGAGGGGGAGGAGTAACAAAATAGTTTTTTAGGGACAGTCCTCTCCCCCCAGTTAATGTTAGAAAATTGGATGCTCCTAGAAGATATTCATAGTGGTTTCATTTGGAGGATTTTTTCCTTTAGATTAAACTATTTTTACAGCGACAGATATTTAGTATAGTGCTCTCCCTGAAATATTTTGAAATTTGGATATTTCTAAGGGATATTTGGATATTTTAGGAAAAATTTTTGAAAATTATATTTTTCTAAAAGCTATTTAAAGAAGGGCTGACCAGAATATTTTTTTATAAATTAGATTATCTATAATCTATAATCTATAAAGAGGTCCTCCCTTACCCATTTTTTTTTTTATTTGGAATGCTCTAGAAGCTATTTAGAGTGTTCTTTATCCAATTTTTCTTTAAAAATTAAATGCCTCTAGAAGCTATTGAAAGTGGTCTTCCCGCAACACATTTTAGAAAATCGAGTGCTTTTAGAAGTTATTTGGAGTGATATTCACCCAGAAATTTTTTGAAAAGTGAATGCCTCTATAAGTTATTTGAAGGCCATCTTTAAAAATTCATAGTTTTTTTTAGCACTGCGTCTTACTACCCGTTTGGGTTGTATGCTCATCTACTAATCACACTAACAGTTTTAGGGATTAGGGAGGTTATATATATGAAGTCTACTCTCATTTGCATGGAGGGAGAGTGGAAAACCAGTTTGTAAAAAAACTCAGTACACCCGACCGAGATTTTAACCTCGATCTCCCCATTATCAGCGGTCTAGTCTAATGCAAGAGTAGCGTGTTAGACCCAGCGGCCACCGAAGTGGGTTTCATATTAAAATCCTCAGAAATATGAGGGGGAGAGAGGGGCAGTTTAACCCCAAAAACCACCACCCACCCACCTGTTCCCTACGCCCAAGATTGTGCCATTACTGTGACCATTGGAGTGTCCCATGGTCATTTTTAAACTAATTTAATTTAATTTAAAAGCATCCCCCTAACACATCTGTACTAGCGTTTATTTCTAGCTGAGTAAATTATTACTAAAGTAAAGCCCGTGACCAATATTCTAATTTATTAAATTTGATGACCAAGTTGAAACATGTTCAAATAAGAATAATCTTATTTGGAGCCAATAATATGTATGATATTATTTATGGCTCAATTATAATGTTTTAAATAATTTGAATAGTTTTATTTTTACTTTGCGTCTTGCTACCCATCCGTCTTACTATCCATCCATCTTACTCAGTCTGTTGCTATGGGAGGGGATTACAACACTTCATGTCTCTTTAAGAGTGAAGAGAGAGAAATAAGTAGAGACATATCCGAGATCCCCAAACCATTCTAGAATCAGAATCAGACAGACAGTCAACGTTTCCTGAAAGCTCTGTTGGAGTAACCTAGCCATGTAGATCGTCAATGTCTCCTTCTCGGCTCCTATCAGGCGAATACGCAGTAACACCAAGCTCTAAACAAAATAAAAACTTCCCATCTCATCTAATCTTCGAGCACTAATACCAAAAACCCCAAGAATAATACACCAAATCCAGCTACCCTGACAAAAATTCCCGGGGTAAGAAATGGTTCCTCCACAGAGAAAATGAGCAATCTACATGGATTTTAAATACCATCACATTTGCAGGCCTGAATCATCAAATAACCAAGAACCACAACATAATCTACCAAACATTGACGAATCTGAATGCTATAATGCAAACAATTAGTTTTGTGAAGTTTGTGGAAACAATCTGGCGCCACAGACCAGCATAGCCACACCAGCTAAGACTGACGCATCCCTGCAATTCCAAACTACCCAACCAGTCTGGGAAGGGATGGCGTATGAGCCTTGGCAGAAGCAAGGGCTTCAATACGTCTGGGTGAGACACAAGTTTCTACAGGCCGACGAGACAGCCAGACTAGCCATACCACTGGCCTTGAAAGCCAAAGCATCTGAGCTGCCTCCAGGCAGAGACTGACATAAGGCACATCATCTTTTCATGATGGCTTCATATTATCCAGCACTTTCCATTGAGGATCAACAGATCCTACTACATTGCATCAATCTGCTGCCGGTCACCAGTGAAGCAGCAGAAGATAACGTCGGCCACGCCGTGATCTTCAAGCCAGGATTCCATCCCCTGCCAAAGATCCAATACTACTACAACTACAGAGACTGTGGGAATACACTTAATGTGTGTCAGAGGTGTCGATGTGCCTATCAGGAGAGCAGGCTGTGCCCTTGATACTCTCTCGCCGCCGGCTGTCCTCCCACACCTTCTCGGGCTCTTGCTGTTTACACTACAGCGGTAACTATAAAAGCAGGTGCCCGGAAAGGCTGAGGGGTGCCCTCAACTGCATATCTAATTATACTACTGGTGTAGAGATAAAGAATTTAGGATTTAAAGGAAATGTACCCATATTTGCAATATAAGGAGGTAGGAGAACATTTAGGAAAACTACACTCAACACATCTGGCTGAGATTTGAACAATGACCTCCCCATCACTGTAATTTCAGTATATTGCTAAAGTGACGCCTTAGACTATTTGACCAACAACTCAGATAAATGTATCAGTTATATTTGTTTCAATTCATTGGAGAATCAAAACTAAGCACAAAACAAACAGAATAAATTATGTACCTGTAAGGTAATTATATTAAATTGTGATTGAAACACAAATGGACGTGATTCAAACTTACTTAAATGTGACTATTGTTAATAGGCTTAGAATAACTTAGCCATTCCAATTTAAGCACCACATTCATATTATCCAATGGGTTTCATCGAGAATTTGTACTAAAGAAATCTACTGAAATAGATTGATTTCGAAAATAAATTGTTATATGTATTAGGTAAAGTACATTACAGCTGTTGTCATTTCAATGTCAATGTTCAATTTAAAACATAGGAAAAGAAAGCCCAGTGAGATTGTGCCATTACCCAAGTAAATGAATTAAAAATTAAAACAATCTCTGTAATGTTCTATGAAATTTTAGCTTTGAATAAAAGTTTATGTATAAAGTTGTAAGTATTTTTACTTAATTAGCCAAAAGTATTAAAGCTCCACTATATATTAATATACTTTCCATGTTAATGTCTAAAATTACCTAAAAATGTGTTCCCTTGTCCCACTAAACTTCTTCATATGTACATCTGAACATTTTGGAACATTTGTTTCATAATTAAAGTTTTTAGGTTAATTCTATTTAAAATCAAATAGGTGATAATTATTGTAGAGATATTTGGGATACAAAATGTTAGTAGTGTAGCATATTTTATGTTACAAGGTTCTTAATTTAATGAGATATTATTCACCATATTGAAAACTTTCCACTATATCTAATTTCCTAAAAAATCCTGCTTGTATTGAGATCTGACCTTACCCAGTATTCGCCTTTGATCCATTCTACCAAACTCGCCCCTCACCGAAAACATTAGTTGTCAACACACAACCGACTCGGACTAAAGACCACAGCCAACTAACTTACTAGCCCTGATGATGTCAACACTCATGAGTTGCCATGATCGAGTACATTCTGAGAGATTTTAGTACAATCATGAAGGATCCAGCCCGGCCTCCAATGTTCTAACGTAGTCCGGACGTTGAGCTGCCATGATCGAGTACGTTCTGAGAGATTCTAGTACAATCATGAAGGATCCAGCCCAGCCTCCAATGTTCTAACGTAGTTCAGACGTTGAGCTGCCATGATCGAGTACGTTCTGAGAGATTCTAGTACAATCATGAAGGATCGAGCCCAACCTCCAAAGTTCTAACGTAGTCCGGATGTTGAGCTGCCATGATCGAGTACGTTCTGAGAGATTCTAGTACAATCATGAAGGATCCAACCCGGCCTCCAATGTTCTAATGTAGTCCAGACGTTGAGCTGCCATGATCGAGTACGTTCTGAGAGATTCTAGTACAATCATGAAGGATCGAGCCCAACCTCCAAAGTATCTAACGTAGTCCGGACGTTGAGCTGTTATCTAAGCGGTAAGATGAGAGAGAGAGATTATACTTCCCGTAATCCCCTCTCCCTTTTCCCAAGCCTCCCTCTTCTGACATTTGGACCTTATAAAGTAACTGCAGAGTTGTTTGGCAGCCATAGGAAACTAGGCGCTATACCGTTAGTAGCCTTCATTATTAAAATGTAACCTCTAAATTATGTAGTTTTCGGCTTAGTATGTGTGTTTAGTGTTTCAAAATTAACTTTTAGAATAATGTCTTGATGACAGGTTTAAGTTTATATTAATAGAATCTTTGCTTATAGGTTAGTGTTGATTCACAGTTAAATGCCCTTATGGTGATCATGTTATATGTCATACAGAGTGCAGATAAATGTATTCAATATAAATAATAGTTATCCGTCTGAGATGGAGATCATAAGCCAAATGTATCGCTAACTGTTAGAGTTTTAATGATGTTTAACAATATAGCTTGTTTCTATATTTTGAATGTTTGATTTGGAATATTAATAAAATGACTTTTAATATTGGTTTGTTAAAACTAGCTTGTCATTGGTAATGTAATCATGTAGTGATAGATGATCCTTGACTCGTTCAATGTAGATGAACATTTATGTAATTATTGTTAGACCATCTTTCTTGTGTGAGGGAACAAATAAGATCTAGATCTCCCACCATGCGAGACAAGGCATCAACAGTTAAACTAAGTCTACCTGGCACCTGGCACATGATGAGTAGAGAACTTAGACCGAGATAGCCTCTAAATCCAACTACCAACTTTCCCTAATTGGTTCAGATGACGCCACAGAATATTTCAAAAACCCAAAAACGCAGGCTAGGCATTCCTTCTCATGGGCACTGTACCTCCTTTCAGTGTCTGTGAGTGTTCGACAAGCAAAAGCTACCGGTAGAACCCAGGGGTGGATCCAGATCATTTTGATGGGACGGGGGG
>CABFWB010001618.1:128277-149924 GCA_902151455.1 Timema bartmani
GCTCTAATGTCTACATGGTGTTACATGGAGTGTGCTCTAATGTCTACATGGTGTTATATGAGGTGAGCTCTAATGTCTACATGGTGTTACATGGAGTGTGCTCTAATGTCTACATGGTATAACATGTAGTGAGCTCTAATGTCTACATGGTATAGCATGTAGTGTGCTCTAATGTCTACATGGTGTAACATGGAGTGTGTTCTAATGTCTACATGGTGTAACATGGAGTGCGCTCTAATGTATATGTTAAGCTCAAAGACCGTAAACGCTCAATGAACAAATAAATGATCAGAAGGCATTGTGGTAGTAGAGAAACAGCCACAATGCGTTCTAGCATTCTAAAAAAGACCACAAAATGAATTTTGTATTATAGCTGTTAAGAAAATGACCACAACGCGTTCTGACATTATGAAAATACCACAACGTGTCATGGTCATTTCCTTTTACGGCCATGACACAATGTCAGACAAATTTCAGCAATTTTTCATAAAAGGTGACATTTCATTTTAAGAATTCCCTAAACATGTTAAATGAGGTGAATGAGGAGGTCCTCCTTGGTAAATCTATTGCTAGGGGTAGTGTTGTACTTAACATCAGCATGCTGCATTATTGTATCTATACATGGGACAATAACAACATTTGTGTTTTCAACCTACTATTTCTATAGACGTGAACTCTTGTGGTTTGTCTTTTGTTTTAATATTTAGTTGGTAAATAGACAAGTGTTTAGTTTTAATTAGTGACAAGATGAGTAATAGCCCATTTTTTGATAACCTCTTGTGTTGGCTGGTTGAAATTCGCACAAAAGCTTATTATTGGTTAGCGTAAGGTTTTTTGATTTGACCTTGGATGGGATATGGCTAATTTTTTTTATGATCAAAATACATAAATATACTGAATACTATTACACCTCTAATCGTTGTTTATTTTTAATATGTATTTCTTAAAATTATACACATCACATTTAACTATTGGCTATTATTTACACATCACATTTAACTTAGGCTAACAGTTAATTAAATTAGAGAGAAGAAGAAAATTAAAAAGAAAGGAGAGTAACGTAATTAAAAGACAAATATTGTATTTTTACTGCTTTACTTTTCTTTCTTGGCAGACCTTTCAAAAAACGAAGTTATTGAAGAAGATGCTTTTATTTCTAAAGTCTTTGTGTTTCTTTATTGGCCAATTGTTCCTTTGATTTTTAGAACTTTATGTCCCTCCGACAGCCCATGAACTACCTGCAGTTTTTCAAAAAAATTTATTTTCAGCGCAGATGTAATACATGATGATGTTTGCTCAAGAGTGTATCAGCTGCACTCTTTTTCTGAACTTCTTTTCTCAGCAAAATTTGTCTTCATATCATCAAAAAGACTTTCATTTTCTTCACTTTCTACTCTTAAGGTTTCTTCTTTTACCCTTTCTCTTTTTCTCTCTCTCATCTTCTTTAAGTTTCTTTTCTCACAGCTTGGTTTCCTCTAAGTACTGATGATACTTTCTTCCATAGGCAATGAGCTCTGTTGTGATTGGAGCACAAGCTGGTTTATTGCCATAAAACTTCAAGGCGTCTATGACATTCTAATGTACATTCAAAGCTCTTTCTTCCATAGCAGCTGTCTTCTGTGTGAGCACGTGTTTGATCTTACTAAAATATCACTAAAGTCAGTTTTTAATAGGCACATTAGCATATTTAATTAAATATAGAATATAATGGATATTTGTCAGGTTGTAGGCTAACATATACGTCAAGAAAATAAATATTTTAAAATAAAACCGTTTGAGTAGTTAATTGTGTCGAATACTAAAGAGTAGTATCAAGATTTTTAGCGCATAGTATCGATTACTGCGATACCAGTCGATACCAAGGATATCAAGCGTATAAAGGAATCGAGTACGGTATCGGCCTAACAATAATTTCTTTATTTCAGGTCTAGTAAATGGAAAATTGATTGTTATACTCTTCGGTGAACAGAGATGTTACTTTTTGTTTCTCAATTTGTTTTATTTATATTATTTGGCACCAAGTCTTTACAACTCGTTCGGTTTATACTCTTAAGTACTAATTAATCTAATCTCTCAACATTATAATTACCATGTGGCAATGAAAGAAAGGCTTCAACTTCTATTGTTACTTCCTTGTATTTTGTGGCATTCATTACATTCTTTACTCCAAAAACTTCTTTCCAAAATGTTTCGAGGTCATCATCAATTCCTACGAGTGTTTCTGCGTATATTATCTTCCAGTCATCAATCAAGCGGTCTGTATGGACATCAAAAGGCATCATCCTCACCATTTTCACAAGTTTTGCTTCACTGCTGGAAGCTTTGAGAGTTTTCAGATTTAAAAAAGTAATATCATGAAGGATAGAGTCTCTTTTTATGTTGCATTTCTTCTGGAGGTATTTTCCAGATACAATGAAGTGTTTCTGGACTTTTGACTTGAAGTTAAGGGCTTCCAATTCTTTAACTTTTTTTAGCTCACTCTGGACTTCCTCACTTATATAAATGTTGTGATGTTTTTTTAAAGAAAGGAAAAGTCCCAATTTGTCTCAGGTATGAAAACTCTATTACTAATTTTCCTCAAAAGTTCCTCCAAATGCTTGCACAATACATGAATAATGGGAGTTTATTTTTGAAAAATGAGAGAGTACTCGGAGAATATATTAGCACTTGATATGAAAAAAAGGATTTTGGCTTTCAGAGTATTTTTTAAGTACTAAGAAATTGTTTTGTGGGACTGGTTTTTCATTAATGGTGATTTTTGCAGTGTTACAAATTCTAGAAAATATTTTGTTACAGAAGGCCATTGCTCAAGGAGTCGAACAGCTGCTGCTCCTAGTGTCAACCAAATTGAGGAAACCTGTGTGATAAACACTTTGGAGGGAAGCTGAAGATCATGTTGAGTATTCCTAAAGTCTTCCAATCTTGCTGTGAAATCATGAAAAAAAATTGTAAACCAATACAATAAGTTCAGACAAAGATTCCCCAAATTCATTCAGGCCTTTTAATTTTCAAAGACATCAGGCCAGAATTTCTTCAACTTGCCTAAAATTTATAAGGAAAATCATACAAATTTACATTAATTATCCATAAACATTTCATATACTCATTTTTAGGGACTTTAGGGAATTAGAGTTAAAAAAAAAGGGGGGGGGGCTTTTAGGGACTTTATTTTAGTTTAGGGGCCGAGTATGAGCCGTACACACGAAAACCAGTAGAGGATCTCCTAACTAAACAACAGCAGCCTCTAGTAAAGCAACAGAAGTATCAAGCTCAATACTTAAAGTGCAGCTCTAGAAACAAGAACCACCCCTTGAGACAGGCAGAAACATTATTATATTAACACATCCCTTATTTAATATTGCCTGCATCACTTATTCAGGTTTCTGTCCCAGGTGGACAGGAAACTTTCACATTGAAGTAAAGTGTGGGACACATTTGTATGGGGTATCAAACCTTAAAAACTCAAAATTTAGAATTGAGGTACATAGAGATCAGATCCAGTTAAGTGAACAACAGCCGACCTTCAAAGAAACCCTTGTACCCTCTTTTGAACAGAATGCCTCAAGTTTCTTTGTCAAAACAGTAGAGAGTTATTAATGATGGGGGGGATTGTGACGTCCCCCATTCTCAGCGTCGACTCTACTCCTGCGAGCCTTCATGGCTGTTCCTCACTGAGCCACAGATAGTAGCAAGGTCAGCAAGACTGGTGCCTAGCAAACCCGCTAGATTGCACTAGTATAGAGGGATGTATTTTTCCCGCCCTGGGGACTCAAAACAACCCCAAAAGAACAATATTTGTCTATTATTTGAGATCCAACACTCAGGGGTGGGTTTACCACTCTGCTACCCAGCGGCACTACATAATTTGCCTCCCACCTTTCCTACCTTAATTTACACCTTTCTAAAACCCGTCTCCCCCCACCACCCAACACACATTTACCACAAACACAAATGCTATCCGATGAATAACCGATGAATAACAGATAAAAATTGATTACATTATGTGATTATTTATCATAGTGAGTTTTTAAATATAGTAAGAATCTAAGCAAAGGCTTAAATATTGAAATACATTCTCTTACACTATCTCAACACAGAAATTTAACAATAAAAAGTTTGTATTAGTAGACTGTACAACATGTTACTACAAATAAAATATTAGCATGTACACAACAAGAAAATAGTCTATAATATCTTTCGACTTGATTTCTGCTGAGTGAATTGGTCGATGATGCCTAACAAACCCATTTTCTCCAAAAAATGACCTTCGATTGAGACGATTGCCAATTAATTAGTGCGATCCTCTGTCATGTGTGTAGGCAGCTAATTTTGTTTACTGTTTTCAGCCTACAGTACATTCTGCTGTACAGTTAGAAGCTAAAGTGCATGTGAACACTGAACAATGGAAGGGCAATGTCAGCATTTAGGTAGATCACCTGTAGTTCCTCTTTTCGTATAAACTGACAACTCAAGAAGATTTAGTTTATTTTCAAATCTAGTGTTTGTTAGAAGATGAGCTTTTAACTCTTCGACTGGTGTATCCCTCAGTGTATGCACACACACACTTGTAACACAACAGTAAAACTATTGTTCTAAGTGTGAGTGAAGAAGCTAGTTTACTTGTACTTGTAGTACTTGTTAGTGTTGCTAATAAGCAATGACTACTGGCCTTGAGACAGTGTGGAGGGAAGAAGGCGGGTAGCAGGAGTGTAACGGTGTTACAAGGACAAGTTACGAGGTTACAAGTGGATAGTAATACTCACCCGCCGTCAGTCTGCTTAGACCACCACATCCAACGCACCGTTACGTCTACGAGTTTCCTCATCATACTGAAGTGGGCCACGAGGCGGCGCCCAAGAAAAGAGGAGGAAGGGGTTGGTCTTCCTTGCCCCCTCTCCACCTGGAGATTGTTCTCCAAGCTTCTACCTTAGCGCCGAACCTTCCACTCGCTTCCGGTTCCATGTCGTACTTTCCTCCCTCCCGTCCTTTGATCTACTCTCTGGGTCCATGTGACAAAGCTCTAGTACTATATATTGCCATGTTTTGTTGGTATTGGCACTCATTATTTCACCGTTTTCATCAGGGTAAGCGATACCGCTCTAGCTGATGTAGTCTGCACATTTATTCTTAATTCTCTTTTGGGCTTAATTAAATAATCTTTTCAAAATTATCTGTTTGGACGAAATTAATAGCTCTTCACAATTTTTACTTTTAACTTAGAATGGTTTCTTCAAATTTAATAATTGTGGCTAGTATGAGGCCATTTTTCATTCATAACCTATACTCTTTCGAGATATGTCTCTAACTTAAAGTAATTTTCTGTTTCACTGCTTGGTGGTTGTTTTTCTTAAAGCCAGTTTGACCAAGGTTCTGGCTGTGTTGATAGCTAGAAAATGACGTTTATTATGACCAATAGTAAATTATTTACTTGGTATTCAGGTCACTAAACTATTAGCGAGCCATTTGTTAAAGATCAATTGATAGTACCCATTCCAGGAAAGACCATTATAATGTTAGTTGAATTTGTTGGAATTATATTAGAGACTTTGCCTTTAGAGATTTTCTGGCTTTGCCATTACTTGGAGTTCATATTCTGAAAATTGAAAAATTACACCTGGAGATGGGAATCGAGCTCGAGACCTTTGGCTTATTAAGCCAATGTTCTAACCACTGAGCTATCCAGGAGTCATCCTGTGCCCAGGGTCATTCTTCACTCATATTTTAAGGCAGAGTCTAAGATGGACGTGAGGAAATCGTCGGCTACAAATGTGTGATTTATTAAGATCACGAGCTATTAGATAACACAGCCACCTTCGACTCGGTAGTTGGCTTATTGCTGCCAATTGTACAGTTATTATAGTTGTAAGGGATCAGATATAATTTGTAGTCGATAATTTCATCATAGACTCTGCCTTAAAATATGAGTGAAGAATGACCCTGGGCACGGGACGAATCCTAGATAGCTCAGTGGTTAGAGCATTGGTGTACTAAGCCAAAGGTCCCGGGTTCGATTCCCGTGTCCAGGTGTTATTTTTCAATTTTCAGAATATGATATCTAGATGCGACTAAATCCGTACTAAAACAAATATAATATCTTTGGCTATTTGATTGTTGATTACTTGAAGTTGCTATCTCCGTCCACGCTTGTTGTTCCATTAACTAGATCCTGGCATCTTGCCGAATAAACACTGTACACTCCACACCTTTCAGTCACTTTGTAAATGTATTGTTTTGTTCATTATGTTTTAATAAAATATTATCTTGCTATCCTTTGTTTATTATTTCTCTTTGGAGGAAAAAGAAAGGGGTGACATGAGAAAGTATGACTCAGTCATCACTTCTACTCCTTCCACCATATATGTCAACTTTGTCATTAGCTTCAAAGCACAAAAGAAAATGGCACATCACAAAAATCACACATACATTGAAGACCTAAAATTATTCTACCCGGAAGGAAAAAAAAAATTTGTGTAGTTATATTTTGCTATGTAAAATCCGCTGCCCCTAAAATTTGCCGCCGTAGCCACGTGACTACTAGGCCTATGCATAACTCCACCCCTGCCAACACCAGACACTAGATATTATTTACATCTCTTTAGTGTCATGAAACATAATAAACATCATTCTACCAAAAAGTATCTTTATTTTAATTAATATGTTTACACCACATACAAATAAGCGCTATGCAGGCTGCCTTTCCCATTTTAAGATAAGCGCCCTTCATGCTGTTCTCATCATCTCAAGGTAAGCGCCCTTCATGCTGTTCTCATCATCTCAAGATAAGCGCCCTTCATGCTGTTCTCATCATCTCAAGGTAAGCGCCCTTCATGCTGTTCTCATCATCTCAAGGTAAGTGCCCTTCAGGCTGTTCTCACCCTCTCAAGGTAAGCGCCCTTCATGCTGTTCTCATCATCTCAAGGTAAGTGCCCTGCAGGCTGTTCTCACCCTCTCAAGGTAAGCGCCCTTCATGCTGTTATCATCTCAAGGTAAATGCCCTGCAGGCTGCTCTCATCATCTCAAGATAAGTGCCCTGCAGGCTGATCTCATCATCTCAAGGTAAGTGCCCTGCAGGCTGCTCTCATCATCTCAAGGTAAGTGCCCTGTAGGCTGCTCTCATCATCTCAAGGTAAATGCCCTGCAGGCTGCTCTCATCATCTCAAGGTAAGTGCCCTGCAGGCTGCTCTCATCATTTCAAGGTAAGTGCCCTGCAGGCTGCTCTCATCATCTCAAGGTAAGTGCCCTGCAGGCTGCTCTCATCATCTCAAGGTAAGTGCCCTTCAGGCTGCTCTCATCATCTCAAGGTAAGTGCCCTTCATGCTGTTCTCACCCTCTCAAGGTAAGTGCCCTACAGGCTGCTCTCATCATCTCAAGGTAAGTGCCCTTCATGCTGTTCTCATCATCTCAAGGTAAGTGCCCTTCAGGCTGCTCTCACCATTTTAAGGTAAGTGCTCTTCAGGCTGCTCTCACAAACTCAAAGTAAGCGTCCTCAAGGCTGTTCTTTCCAAATTAAAAGTAAGTGATCTTTAGGCTGCTCTTACCAATTCAAGGTAAACCCCCTTTAGGCTGCTCTCACCCTCTCAAGGTAAGCGCCCTTTGGGAGCCAGGACCATCATACTGACCATCCCAATGCGAGTTCACTGACTACCAAGACTGCAACAAACTTTCAATATGTTCTTTTTCTGTGCATCGGGTTTTCTTATTTCTGGAAAGAGATTATGTAAGAAGTTCATGTCGGCCTTCTAGTTTGTGGATTGTGTTGCTTTAATTTAGTTTTCTGCCAAGTATTATAAACTTGACTCTTCAAATAGGTATTTCTCGGGTAACCTTTGCTTGTCAGTGTTATTTGGTAAACTTATCTTGCTTCCACTAACATATTGGGATTGTGTATCAATCAAACTGCCAGTACCATCGATAGCTCGTGCTTGTTCAGTGTCCTCGTGGGTTTGGCTGCAGTCTAGAGAAGCAGATTGCGATGGTGACACATTTCCTGACATCCGACAACTCTTCATAACAGACAGGAGGAAATATAAATATGGAGCAAGATAATAGTCCTCCTTGTGTTTTGTGCCTGGTCCACATGGAAGTGGTTTAATGGAGTGACTAACTTTATCTGATCACATTACACCGTTATTTAGTCATTCACTGGGAAATAGAAAAATCATGCTAACAGTATAGAAATTAAATTTAATAATAACTATAGAAACACAAAGTAATGGTAACAAGTACTTTACAACTGGATCCTTATTTTTCTACTGACAACGCTCATGCGTTGGTAATTCTATGCTCGCAATGCACGGAAAGACAACAGTTGTAGATATTTAGTGGGGGTGTAGAAAGGAAGGAGAAAATAGCTTGCCTCTGTTTACCTTTAAACTGATGTGATAAACAGGACTATAGCATGTGATAAAAATTTTACAAACTAATTTTTGAACCGAAAAAACGAGGTGTGGCGATTATGTGGTGAAATACAGTACTATACTTTGAGCTAGAGAATACGGTAGTTGAAGTTTGAAAGTTGAAGTTTGGGATAGTCAGACTATTTGAATTACGTTTGCAGAAGGAACTAAATTTTAACCAAATAATAATTTTAATAAATGTAAATACATTTGATACTTACAAATAAAAAGTTATTGAATAATAGTGGTCAAACTCTTCAAACAAACTAAATCAGTTCATACTAATTAATAAATTGAACAAATTGTAGATAAATAAAACAATTTTCCCCCAGAATAAATGCATAATAGCTATTCTCATACAAACAATTTTAAAAATTAATTTGCTACTAACCTGTATGTTGAGGTTCATTGCACTTAACTGGTGTATAAGTGGTCAAAATGTGAGCATTTCTTTCAGTTTTACTATTACTTTTATATTTACGCCCTTGAATGTTTGGTGTTTTAAAAATAGGACTGTTAGGTGGGAAGTCTACACAATATTCATCAATTTCAAATGCCTTTTCTGTTGAAGTTCTTTGCCACTTGCATAGTGTCGATTTGTTGAGATCTGCACCTAACAGCAACAAAACAAAGGATTCCAATTTGTATTTTTTATAAATTAAGCTATCACACACATCAATACAAATAAATATCTCAAAAGAATATTTTAGTTAGACCTATTTAAATAAAATACATTATTTTCCAATAGCTAAGCATCGTGTCTTACTATCTGTTGAGGATATACACTTACATTTGTGTGGAGGGAGAGTGGAAACCAGGTTGGATAAACCACCTTCATTACACCTGACCAAGATTAGAATTTTGATTTGCCTGCCATCAGCAGTCTAGTATACAGCAAAAGTGATGCCTTAGAGGCTTAGACCATGCAGCAACAGAAGTGGATTATGTAGAAATTAAATGTTAAAGTAAATATTTGGAAGTTTTTAAAAACTAAGCAATAAACCAATGTTTATAGTTTAAAAATGTAGGCCTATGTATGAAAACTAATATAAACTGTGGCAGGTAAAAATAATAAGTTAAATTGTTTTCAAGGCCTATATTAACTTATTACAAAAAAATATACTAGTACACACACAAAATGTATAAACAGTGACCCGCCTCGGTGGCGTAATTGGCTAACGCGCTAGTCGTGTTGAGCTCGACTGCTGAGGACGGGGAGATCGAGGTTAGAATCTCGGTTGGGTGAACTGGGAGTGGTTTTTCCTAAATGATTTTCCACTTGCCATCCGCGCAAATGCGGGTTCACTTCCTCTAAATTTAACCTTATCAATTCCTAATCCATTAGCTTAATTAGTACTTAAGCGTATAACCCGAATGGGTAGTAAGACGCGGTGCTAAAGAATTATATAATAATATAAAAAATGAGTCAGACAATTTATTCCTGTTGCTAGTGTTTCTGCCTACTGAAAGAAGGGTCTCAGATTCAGTTC
This sequence comes from Timema bartmani, assembly GCA_902151455.1. NCBI lineage: Eukaryota > Metazoa > Arthropoda > Insecta > Phasmatodea > Timematidae > Timema > Timema bartmani. Next base: position 138,164 of record CABFWB010001618.1, read on the forward strand.
CCAGCATGGCCAAAAGTTTATAGTTGGTGAAATGTAAGTCTCCCCTTTCATAGTGATGAATTAACAGCTGGGGCTGGATGTTATGTCTGTTCTAGATATAAGTTAGTTTATAAGTTGTGTGATGATATAATCAGTCGGTTCAGAAGGTGCACGTTAAATAACTACCTCAAATAAATAACTTAAATAGTGACCAACTCCACTAGCTACAGTCGAAAATGTATTCAGGACATCGAGTGGCCATTATTTCTCATGCTTCTACTGTGTCAAATTATTATCCTTTTACATGGAATCTGACAAGAATGTTTGTTTTATTTGTAGAGATAAATGCGCAAACAGGAAAGATGATTTCCATTTCATATTGAAGTGTGGGTGATTAAGTTAATATCCACATTTCTGGGTTATTTAAAGCCCCGACCGGACATCTCCTACATCTCAACCCTCCGGTGTCTGAGAGGAATTTTCAAAAACATTTCCTCTTTTGACCAAATAAATAAATTTGTCATTTTTTTGTGTTATTTGTAAGTGGGTAAAGTATTTTGAGAGTAGAAAGCATTATGAATGTCATTCAGAACTACTGAAAATGCCAGATTTTTTTTTTCTTTTACATTGCCAGGACAAAATTCAAATACTGAGAGGTTTTTACTTTCTCTCAGCCTTCGAAGAAAGAATTATTGTGATCGTCAAACAAATCAAGCCCAATATTTTAATAAATGTCCATGTATCAGTGCCCCTTGAAACTGGAAAAGTGGTTTTTGCGATGCTGTCTGTCTGTCTGTCTGTCTGACTTAAAGTAGAGCCAAAACTATTTTACTGGTTGGGCTCAAATTTGGTAAATAGAGTTTTCATAAGGTTCTTCTATGGCGTTTTAAAAATAAAAATTCTTTCATGGAGTTTTAAAAATTAAATATCTAACCCCAAGATTAAGAGTAGTTTACTGATGGCAAAAAGAGATAAAATCGATTTTCCCAAAATCCACTATAATGATTTTTGTTAAAATTTTAAAATGAGCATTGTTTAACAAACAAAATGGCAATTCTTGTTTTCCCATGAAAATGACTGAGTACCCTTCAGAGAAGCAGAAATTTCCAATTTTGATAATAACTTCGAAAATATTTGAGATAAGATAACCTACCATTGTGAAGTTTTGGTGATATTTAAAATAAAAACATTTTAATTTGAAATATATTTTTATAAAACCAATAACTTCTGAGCTATATAAACAAACATATATAATGTTTAGAGATATTAAATTGATTGTTATGGTCTGTTTTTCTCTTTGGTGAACAGAGATGTTTCTTTTTTCTCGATCTTTCTTTAAACCTCTATATTATTTTGTTTATGCTCTTTGGTGTCGTGTTTCTGGAACAATGTATATTATTTCATTTGGCAAAGTTTTTAGTGAATGTCTCTATTATAAGATTAAAGAGAAAGTATGTGTGATGCACTGTAGCATGACATGAGAGAAATTGTTAGAGTGAAGATTCAGTGAAGGGATTTTTGTTGGTTAGACATCTATAATTTTAAGCATTTGACTTGTTCAGAGCTATATTATTATAATGTAAACTAATAGGGAATTTTTTAAATATAAGTTTATTATAAAAATATGCTTTAACATACAACAAAATGAGTAATATAGTTTTCAATAAAACACATGAAGCAAATTTGCACAAATCGACTTGAATTTAAATGTTTATTTTATAACATCCTACATTTTCAATGAATGTACTTGTCCTCCTTTGTACATGTAGTCCCACATCAAGAGTGATGTATCAATGAATGTACTTGTCCTCCTTATACACATGTAGTCCCACATCAAGGGTGATGTATCAATGAATGTACTTGTCCTCCTTTGTACATGTAGTCCCACATCAAGGGTGATGTATCAATGAATGTACTTGTCCTCCTTTGTACATGTAGTGCCACATCAAGAGTGATGTATCAATGAATGTACTTGTCCTCCTTTGCGCATGTAGTCCCACATCACAGGTGATGTATCAATGAATGTACTTGTCCTCCTTTGTACATGTAGTCCCACATCAAGAGTGATGTATCAATGAATGTACTTGTCCTCCTTTACACATGTAGTCCCACATCAAGAGTGATGTATCAATGAATGTACTTGTCCTCCTTTGTACATGTAGTCCCACATCAAGAGTGATGTATCAATGATTGATGACATTGTGACAAGTTAATGTTATGTCACCAACAAGCATCAATGATAGATGTTGGTTGACTTCCAACGTTACTAAGCAGTGAAACATCACTAAGTGTAACAGGTCTGAGAGAACAAAACACCCGAATGTTATTTGATTTTAAAAATGTTGGAAAGTGGAACAGTAAGTTGTTTCTTTTTTATCTCTTCAAGTAGAGAATAAATCCATCTCTAATAAAGTGTTGAGTATATCTATCCTTTTTATCAGTCATGAACCCAACAATTATTTCAAGAATAACATAACCTCTCTCTCAATTACAATTACTAAGAATGTATTATCAATGTATCACTGATTACATGACGCGTTATTTCAAGAATGTATGTTGTACAACCCAATTATGCGCCACTTAATGGTCCTTTAGGCTTTAGGCTGTGGAAACACAGTTGATTAGCATTGGAGAAAAGTTCCTAGTTATGTAGCTCTTGAATATAAATAAAAGTTACACAAAGAAATGTTCTAAAAAAAGTTGCTGTTATTTATAAATGAAAGGAGAATTGATCGGTTACTCAAGCAAATGCAAAGAATGAACTATTGGCATCATTCAAAGGCTAAATTTGATGTTTGATGTTGTAATAAAGATAGACTAGACCCTGATCATAGAAGTAGACATCTAGACCTATATAAGAATAGCACCCAAAGCAAATTCTAAACTCAAACTGTCTTTTAACCAACATGGCAAATCAATACAGTACCTACTTATGTCTGTTATTTGGTGGTTTAGGGTCAGTTTGTAGTGTTGGCTGTAGCTCAATGATGAAGGTTGCTGGGGAGTTTTCTCAAAGGAAGTAAGACATGCTCTCCTTAGTCCAAATGTTCCCCCGAGAATGTCTACAAAGTCCTAATTTATGTTCTCCTAGGGGATGTTTTTTCATGGGTTTTGGTGATGGAAGAATGCCATTGGAGCAGTTCTAGAGGGACCTAGGCTGTACCATTTAGGAAAAACCTCCCTCAATACACCCGACTGGGATAGAAACCCAATCTTTCGGTCATCGGCAACCTGGTCTATTGCGAGAGTGATGCTGTAGACCAGGGCTTCTTAAACCTTTTCAATTTGCAACCCCTTTTGACCTGAGAAATGTTTACGTGAACCCGGGTATATAGGTAGACCTATATAAAATATGTACCGGTATGAAAAATTATTTTAAAACATTTTTTTTACATATTATTTCACCACTTAGTAAGACGAAAGCTAATTTGCATATTTATGAAATGGATGTGCTTATTTATTTTTACATAGAGAATTAAATCTCAGCTGAACATTTGCTACTGCATGACATAGAGCATCTTCAACATTTTTCAGAGTTGTTCGATGTTTTGATTTTATAACCATATGTTGCTGTGCATAAATACATGGGACAAAATTGCAGAAGTGTGTTTGGGGCCATTTCAAAAACTGTTATAAATTCTTAATCCCAAGCCAAAATTCATTTAGGCCTAATTATTTTTTATAAAACTCAAGTTTCAACCCTGTGCTCCTTGATATCTTGGCAAATTTTTCTTGAACCTATAATGGCAGATGACTGATGTTTTTTATTTCAACCGAGTATGGTTTATGGACCAAGCTAAGTTTTTTTAGAAACATAATTTGAAGGGAAGTATCTCTGAAAATGTGTCTCCAGGCACTTCAGATGATCAGTTATAACTCTTACAATTAAATATTTTGGAATGTTATTTTCAATTATAAAATCATCTGTAGCTGTAAACATTTCTAAAGAACCATTTTCCACCATATTCTTCCCTATGTTAACATTTTTAGTAAAACTTTAAATGTTATCTTTTAACATAAACATGTTACAAGTTGTTGTGTGTTCAGAACCAAGGCTGTAGTGAAGTCGAATGATGCAACACGGGCGAGCGCTGCCAGAAACAACTCAGATTCATTACGTGTTTGGTTTTGAATTAATTGTTGGTCGTTGTGCGTTCAGAAACCTTTTACTGTTGCCAAATTTTTTCGTGACCCCCACATTCAGTTACTCCACAGTTTAAAAAAGTCTGCCTTAGACTATGCAACCACCAAAATAGATGCCAAACAATTCTTCATTCTTTAACTTAATTTTCCAACTCCAACACCTGTGGACTATTATAAATGTTATATGTACTTATATAGGGGACAGGCCCTAATGTAGGCTATGATTTTGTATGAATGGTGTGTATTTTTCAGTTGGGAAGAAACCTCTCATTCTCAATATAGGATGGTAATAAATAAAACAGAACTAACTAAAATCAAAAGACAAATGTAAACATAAGTTACTGAAGTCCTAGCCTACATATCCTTAGTGTTAACTTATATCATAATGTTGACCCATGATCCTCCAGGGTGTAGCCTAGGTATAATGTCATGATTTGCTGTAGAAGTTAAAATTGTTTGGGGGAGAGTGGGGCACATTTCCAAACAAAAACTTATATTAGTGCTTTTTTTAGATGTTGGTAACACTGTTTTACACTTCCTGTTTAAGTTTAGTGGATATACTCAATGTCTAGCAGTTACTAAAAAATAAAGCTCATTTTGTTGCTTCAAATGTAAGTATTTATAATTTGTTTTGTAAAATTATTTATCCTAAAAAGGCTATATTTAAAATGTAGCTACTTATCAAAAATAAATTTGGATTTTCTGAGTTTCTAATTCATTATTTATCAACAGTGTTACTACAACCAAAAAGTACATTTTATTCACCAACATAAAATGTCTTCTAGAGGGGTAGTTTGGTACAGTTGTACCATTGTGCCCCACCTTAAACTTTAATGCTTGCCGCCTCCTTAAATACTGTTAAAATGTTGAATTTGGTATTTTGGCCTGTTTAAATACCCTATGGACCTAATTCTTGAATAATCAGTTAAAACTACAATAATTAAAAATTTTAAATTTTTAAAATTCCAAATATAAATTTTGCCAACAAAATAGGCCTTTATTGTTTGTTGAACTAGGTCTTGATATAATTTTGGCATTGAAGCAGCCAGGAAATTCTATTAATTTATTTAATTTCACACATAGGTCCAGAAATGAGGAATTTCAAGGAAAAAAACTGACAGAACAAATATTGATTAGAAGGCAATTGCAAGTGCCTTAAGTGCAATTATTAATGGAGGACTGACTGGAAAGCTCTCTGTGCGAGAGGCAACAAGAATTCATGGGTTAAAAGTAATGACCTTACTTAATCATCCAAAAAAGGACAAAAAAAAAAAAATACAAACACTTTGAATGATCCAAATGATGAGATATCAGGACCTACTCAAACATTTTCTAGGCTAAAATAACTGTCATTTAGCTCAAAACAAGTTGTTATCAATAAACAAGAACAAATGCTCCCAAATTATTTAATAACAAGTTCAAAAATACAATATGGATTAACATATCAGCAAGTGAGAAAATTTGCCCACATGTATGCCAAAAGGTTAGGACAAACAGAAGAGATTAAAATTCCACTTTCATGGTCTGAAAATGAAGAAGCGTGGAAGGACTGGATTTTGGGATTCATGAAGCGGTTTCCTAACCTCAGCCTAAGAAAGCCGGAAAATACTAGCTTGTCAAGGACAACAGGTTTTAATGAGGCAAACGTCAATGCTTTCTTCGATAATTTTGAGGAAGCTTTAGAAAAATACAAAGTATCTTCAGACTGTATCTACAACCTTGATGAGAATGGCATTACTACATTGCTGCAAGCTCTCAAAGTAGTGGCAAGAACAGGAACTAAACAAGACGGACAAGCAGTCTCGGCAGAAAGAGGAGAACTAGTCACCTTTTGTGCCGTTGTTGGAGCGACTGGTAATATAGTCCCTTCAATATCTATGTTTCCTAGGAAATGGTATAAAGGTTCCTTTTTGAATGGTGCACCCCCTGGAAGTTTATGCCTATGTTCACCTTCGGGATGGATGAATGTGAACCTATTTGTTGATGTTATTAAACATGTCAAAACATTCAGCTACAAAAGAAGACCCTATTCTCATTCTTTTAGACAACCATGAGTCTCATGCTTCCCTAGAAGTAATTCTTTACTGCACAGCAAATGAAATTCACTTTGTCACATTTCCGCCTCATTGCACACATTGGTTGCAGCCCTTAGATGTTGCTCTTTATGGCCCATTCAAATCACATTTGAAGACAGTATTTAACCCTTTTGCTGCGTTAGTCGGATATATCCGATCTCATCATTATACCCATTGACTGTGGAAATTGACTTTACCCCACGACGTGTAAACTTTATCTACCTTTGCTGTGACAGTCGGAAAAAGCCACAAGAGTGTTAGAACGCTGAATTTTTCATACTAGCATGCCCTTGCACCTCTGACATCTGGTGCTAGTTTTGAGAACTGTCAATTACCAGCTGCTAAATCATAACAGTACTTGTTTACTTTCACATTAACTACTTGTAACACATGTGCAATATTTATGTGGCAGAAAGCATTGTTGAGGGATTTATTAGTCTATTAGTGTAGTGTTTGTGATATTTATCCTGTTATTCTGCTGTGTTAGTAACATTTAATTTATGATTGATGAATTCGTGCCATGTGAGTTATAAATATAATATTTGGTTAGTATTGCAATTGAAAAATTAAATAGTTCAGTGAGTCTTAAAATTTATTTTATTTCTTCTAATTAATATTTTATATTTGTTCTTTACCTGATTCCTATTTTGAACCCATGCCTAGTACAGATATATGATCTTATAGACTACACTGAGGAAAGCACCAATGTAGCATAAAATTGTTCAAGTTGTGTTGATGTAACCTAATTTTCAAAAGTTTTCTTTTTATTATATTAGGCCAATATTAGGCCAATAATAGGCGTGTCAAATCCTCATTTAGCCATTGGTTTGACAATATTGCGGGCTGCTAGTAGAATAAATAATGGTTCTGATAGCCGAATAACATTGCATTTGGGTAAAATGTGACATAAATATTATGTGACATATAAAATGTTATTGACATAAAATATATATTATTATGCGATTTATAGACAACGTAGTGCTAAATTTTATATTTAAAATGCATTACCAGTTGAAAATCACATTATTTGATCATAATCATGATCATCATGCAAATTTTCAGATTTTGAATTTTTTACTTATAATGAGCATTTCTGAAGGTAAGAAGAAAAATTAAATATGCAGCAAAAGGGTTAATAGTTGGATGTTAGCACATCCTGGAAGAACAATCACCATCTATGAAATATCTGAACTAAAGAGTTAATAGTTGGATGTTAGTACATCCTGGAAGAACAATCACCATCTATAAAATATCTGAACTGGCCACTTCAGCTTACACTTTAGCTTTCAGACTTCGAAACATCGTTTCATCGTTCAAAATTGTTCTGTTTTTCAAAAGAAGAATTTGAATGTGCTTTTGTAACAGACCAACCTGCTCCCTCGCCTGAAGGTCTACCAAATGCAATACAGTAGTTACATCACAACCTGCAAAAGTTAGAAAACCTGAAAGTGAAGATTCTGAGTGTGACCTAGATGGGAGGTTTTCTGACAGCGCTTTAGAATGAGACCTTACTGACTCAGCTATGGATATGTCCAATTATGATAACAATGAAAGATGTTTCGGATTTGTGCCAAAAATCAATGAAGAAACAGGAAAATCAAATGTAGGATTAAAATATGATTTCATCCTAGTGAGATTTTCTTTAAAAAAAAAAGTGTTAAATACTACAAAGGACAAATTGAAGAAAAGATAAATAAGTCTGAATTTGTTGTGAAATTTTTAAGAAAAAAAGACAATTTCAAATTTTCTTTCTATGATTTAGCTGACATTTCCACTATTGATATTTCAGATGTGGAAATGATCCTACTCCAACCTTCACTAGGAGGAGGAACATCCAGAGCTGTCTCTTATGTCATACCAACCTTTATTAGTTATTAATTATTTTCAAGCATATAAATATTGAACTACATGTTATAAGAAGGCTTAACCATTACTGAGCCTAGATAAACTATTAATAAGCTCTTTGATAACTAAAATATAGTTAATTAGTAATAATTTCCCAAGATACTTACTTTTTTCATACTTCTACCAATGTGCCCTATTGCTGTACCATTGCGCCCTAATGTGGGGTACATTGGTACAAAAAACATTTAATTTAATATAATATAGCAATAATATGCATTCAATATCTTAATTTTAAAAATTGTATGTTTCACAGAAGTGTTAAAGTGTTTAGTAAAATGTATTAAAGTTCAGTTTATATAGTAAAATATCTTTGAAGTGTCCCAAAGTTCTCCACCCTCCCCTATTTGATCAATCTTATTAAAAATTTTGATTCATGAAAGGTTTGCAAGAGATGTTTTTATCATATATATTTTAAACATTAATATGGACTTTTATATTTGTGACATCTTCAAACGGATGTCTAAGTTTTAATTGGTTTAGTTCAGATGGATTCTTGGGCGAGGTTAAATCGTATAATTTCATTTGTAGATGTTAAACATTTCCTCAAACAAGATAAAAAGATAATTGTTTATAATTCGCAAGAGTTAGGATTGTTTCAAAAAAATGTGAAATGTGGTTATTGTTGACACTAATTGTGTGTGTATATATATATATATATAAACCATTATTCATTGGAATGTATAGTTTGAGGTGTGCCATGTGTTAGGGAGTGAGACGCATGGCCAACAGGTATCTCGTTTGACTAAAGTGGGTTAGGCAAGATATGTTTTATTTTTTATTTATTTATAATTGATACACAATTTTTTTACACTAGGTAAAACATATTAATATTTTGTGTACTGTCCCTACATATATAGGCCTAAACCATATTTAGATCTACACACTGGTTTTCTGTAAAGTTGTCACAGCTGTATAGCCAAATAAGATTTGTGTTGTTCAGGAAGTGTTAAACAGTGTAATTTACATTAATGGTATTTTTTTAGCAGCACATTTTAATACCCATTTTAGTTAGGCCTAAACGCTTATGAACTAGTAATGATAATGGTTTTAAGGCTTAGGAAGATTTTATTCATAGGAAGAATACCCACATTTGCATGGAGGGAGAGTGGAACACCTTTAGGAAAAACGACATGACTGAGATTTGAACGTTGATCTCCCCATCATCGGCAGTCTAGTCTACTAGAAGAGTAGCGCGTTAGACCATGTGGCCACCAAACAGGTTTGTATTTTATTTGTCTCGCTAGTTAGGCAAATATTGTGTAGACTAGGCCCAGTAGCCAATACATTAGTATTGACATGTTTATTATGATTATGAACGCTGTGGAAGTGTTTGTGTAAGAACTAGATATCTTTTTTTTTAATTGACAGAATGTGATCTCTACCCCCAAAGATATGTTTGGGGGTATTTGCATAAAGGCAGAAGAGTGAGCTTAGGTTATAAGTTTTCTATCTATTTTACTTGTTTTAAAAGTTAAAATAATGATTTTAAATTTATTTTTAGCAATCCAATCAAACATTCAGATTAAGATTTATGTCACTGTGCCTTAATTTGAAAGAAATAGTATTGCTTACCTTTTGAAATTTGTTTTTCAAATAAATTATACAAGATAATACTTGAAATATTTTCATCACATATCGGAAATTTATCTTCATTAGGGTCGTTAAACTCTACACTAATTCTTATGTTCATGTCTTCATATACGTTCGGCATGCTATTAGGCTGTAAGTTTTTAATGAGATTTTCTAACATTCAAACAGATGATGAAGTGATTCAAAACACAAAGACAGCCCTTTTAGAGGGAAGTCTCTATAATTATTATTACTAGTAAGTAGTGGCGCTTTTAGTAGATATTGTAAGAAATAGATAGCTATATTATGCAAGCTTGGTTGATAAATTTAAGCTTTTAGTTGTTTTTTAAAATATATATATATATATATATATATACTTGGATAAAGATAGGCACTGAGAAATACATAAGTGTATTAAATCACTCTAAAATCCATACTAAAACACATATATATAGATATATCATATATGTAAAAACCCACTCATTCATTCACTCACTCATTAATGTATTTCCCATCATCATCTTTATTACCAGCATGAACTATTTCCAGCCTGTAGCCGGGACCGTTCAGTAAAATGTCCTTCCACCACTATTCCGCCTTCTGCAATCTCTTTCATTCTCCCCCTCTCACTTTCACACTTTCTACTTTCCATTCTTCCCATCTCTTTCTTGGTTTCCCTTGCGGTCTCTTCCCTACATACTTTATATTAAATAATCTTCTTCCAATATCCTCCCCTTCTAACCTCATTACGGGTCCATACCATCCCAGCCTTGCTTCCGCAACTATTTCATGTACCTTAACTCTTGACCGTGAAATGTCTCCATTCCTAATCCTAACTCTTTTAGTGACAGCTATAGCATGATCCTCAAAAACTTCATTCCTATGGAATCCACTTTCCTTGTTTCTTTTTTATCCAAAGTCCAAGCTACCTTTCATACGTAACTATGTATATGAACTATGCTCTATACCAGTAATACTCAAATGGTGGTCCGCGGACCGGTGGGAGCCGGTCAGTGGCCAGTAACCCAAACAATTTTTTTTATTGCAAGTTAAATCAATTTAAAAGCTCTATGTCAAGTTTTAAACAGTTTAAAAATACAACACGGTCTGTTTGAATAACAATCATTCAATAAGATTATGAAACTTTATGTGCCTAGAAAATTAGAGTTTCGTTCGTTAATCGCTTCCCTCCTCTCAATCATTGCGCTATCGCATGTTCGGTTCATTTTGTTATGTTGGTGTTCGTGGTGCACGCGATAAGGCCAGACCATTCAGTTAGCCAGGGTCCGTCCGCTCAGGTGCCTGCTCATATGGACAATTCATTGGTTTTTATGATATTAACTTGTGATCCACACCGTGACTTGCATCTCTACTTGCACCGTAAGTACATACACATAATATTTGAACTAAATAATACTTATACAACACTAGAAATGTTTTCATATATTTTAAAATGTTATTTATCCCAATTTAACCAAGCATTTTATTTAGACAGCTTTGTTGGATATGTAGACGTATCATTTTAATGCACCATTGAGAACTAATCGTGAACTTACACAAAACATGGCGGTTTGAGACAAAGGCCGCTTTCTTTCTTGGTGGTTGTTTGAGTCAAAGGAGGCTTTTCATTTATTTATTTAATTTGTAGGGAATAATAGAGATAATATTGTTAAACTTAAAGATGTAGTTGCTGAACATCTGCTCTTAGTTGTGCATGTTGTGTGCTTGTTTGGTTGACATTCGTTGCTTAATTTTTGCTGTACAGTAACAAAACGGAAAACAGAATGTAGCAGATGATAAATTAGTTGAGATGATCAAGATGTATCCTACTTTGTATGATCATGTGAAGGAAGGTTATAAGGATGCAAAGTGATTAATTTTTGTATCAACTTATTGAAAATAGCCCTTTTTTACTTGGGAAGTAAACAAATGAATTATGGCAGCACTCAAAGATAACAAATGTCTTAATACCCTGGTGGAAAAGCACAGGAGTAAACCATAGTAAACCAGGGAAAACCGAGGTTGGTTTCGTATGGTTCTTTAAGGTCCAAGGAAAACCAAGGAAATCCAGACCATTAATCTTGTGTGGG